>JAWPHD010014982.1:0-57943 GCA_037043455.1 Cyrtodaria siliqua
TCATTACAGCCGCAACACAGCACTAAATAAACGCTACTGTGCATGTCAATAACTGCTGTAAATGTATCATTACAGCCGCCATACAGCACTAAACAAACGCTACTGTGCATGTCAATAACTGCTTTAAATGTATCATTACAGCCGCAACACAGCACTAAATAAACGCAACAGTGCGTGTCAATAACTGCTGTAAATGTATCATTACAGCCTCAACACATCACTAAACAAACGCTACTGTGCATGTCAATAACTGCTTTAAATGTATCATTACAGCCGCAACACAGCACTAAATAAACGCAACAGTGCGTGTCAATAACTGCTGTAAATGTATCATTACAGCCTCAACACAGCACTAAACAAACGCTACTGTGCATGTCAATAACTGCTTTAAATGTATCATTACAGACGCAACACAGCACTAAATTAACGCAACAGTGCGTGTCAATAACTGCTGTAAATGTATCATTACAGCCGCAACACAGCACTAAATAAACGCAACAGTGCGTGTCAATAACTGCTTTAAATGTATCATTACAGCCTCAACACAGCACTAAATAAACGCTACTGTGCATGTCAATAACTGCTGTAAATGTATCATTACAGCCGCCATACAGCACTAAACAAACGCTACTGTGCATGTCAATAACTGCTTTAAATGTATCATTACAGCCGCAACACAGCACTAAATAAACGCAACAGTGCGTGTCAATAACTGCTGTAAATGTATCATTACAGCCGCCACACAGCACTAAACAAACGCTACAGTGCTTGTCAATAACTACTGTAAATGTATCATTACAGCCGCCAAACAGCACTAAACAAACGCTTCTGTGCGTGTCAATAACTGCTGTAAATGTATCATTACAGCCGCCTCACAGCAATACATAAACGCTACAGGGCATGTCAATTACTACTGTAAATGTATCATTAAAGCCGCCACACAGCACTGAACAAACGCTACTGTGCGTGTCAGTAACTCCTGTAAATGTATCATTACAACCGCAATAATCACTAAACAAACGCTACTGAGCATGTCATTAACTGCTGTAAATGCATCATTACAGCCGCCAGAGAGCACTAAATAAACGCTACAGTGCGTGTCAATAACTGCTGTAAATGTATTATTACAGCCGCCACACAGCACTAAACAAACGCTACAGTGCATGTCAATAACATCTTTATATGTTTCATTACAGCCGCCACACAACACTAAATAAACGCTACTGTGCGTGTCAATAACTGCTGTAAATGTATCATTACAGACAGCCACACGACACTAAATAAACGCTACTGTGCATGTCAATAACTGCTGTAAATGTATCATTACAGCCGCACAGCACTATATAAACGCTACAGTGCATGTCAATTACTGCTGTAATAATACATTTACAGCCGCGACACAGCATTAAATAAACGCTACTGTGCATGTCAATAACTGCTGTAAATGTATCACTTCAGCCGCACAGCACTATATAAACGCAACTGTGCATGTCAATAACTGCTGTAAATGTATCATTACAGTCGCCACACAGCACTAAATAAACGTTACTGTGAATGTCAATATCTGCTGTAAATGTATCATTACAGCCGCCACACAGCACCAAACAAACGCTACTGTGCTTGTCAATAACTGCTGTAAATGTATCATTACACCCGCACAGCACTATATAAACGCTACAGTGCATGTCAATAACTGCTGTAAATGTATCATTACAACTTCCACACAGCACTAAATAAACGCTACTGTGCATGTCAATAACTGCTGTAAATGTATCATTACACCCGCACAGCACTATATAAACGCTACTGTGGATGTCACTTACTGCTATAAATGTATCATTACAGCCGCCACACAGCACTAAATAAACGCTACTGTGCATGTCAATAACTGCTGTAAATGTATCATTACAGCCGCCACACAGCACTAAATAAACGCTACTGTGCATGTCAATAACAGCTGTAAATGTATCATTAAAGCCGCCACACGGCCCTAAACAAACGCTACTGTGCATGTCAATAATTGCTGTAAATGTATCATTACAGACGCCACATAGCACTAAATAAACGCTACAATGCGTGCCAATAACTGCTGTAAATGTATCATTACAGCCGCCACACAGCACTAAATAAACGCTACTGTGCGTGTCAATAACTACTGTAAATGTATCATTACAGCCGCCACACAGCACTAAACAAACGCTGCTGTGCATTTCAATAACTGCTGTAAATGTATCATAACAGCCGCCACACAGCACTAAACAAACGCTTCTCTGCGTGTCAATAACTGCTGTAAATGTATCATTACAGCCGCCACATAGCACTAAACAAACGCTACTGTGCATGTCAATAACTGCTGTAAATGTATCATTACAGCCGCCACACAGCACTGAACAAACGCTACTGTGCGTGTCAATAACTGCTGTCAATGTATCATTACAGCCGCCAGACAGCACTAAATAAACGCTACAGTGCATGTCAATAACTACTGTAAATGTATCATTACAACCGCCACACAGCACTGAACAAACGCAACTATGCGTGTCAATAACTACTGTAAATGTATCATTACAACCGTCACACAGCACTAAACAGACGCTACTGTGCGTGTCAATAACTACTGTAAATGTATCATTACAGCCGCCACACAGCACTAAACAAACGCTACAGTGCATGTCAATAACTGCTTTAAATGTATCATTACAGCCGCCACATAGCACTAAATAAACGCTACAGTGCGTGCCAATAACTGCTGTAAATGTATCATTACAGCCGCCACATAGCACTAAATAAACGCTACAGTGCGTGCCAATAACTGCTGTAAATGTATCATTACAGCCGCCACACAGCACTAATTAAACGCTACTGTGCGTGTCAATAACTACAGTAAATGTATCATTACAGCCGCCACACAGCACTAAACAAACGCTACTGTGCATGTCAATAACTGCTGTAAATGTATCATTACAGACGCCACACAGCACTAGACAAATGCTACAGTGCATGTCAATAACTGCTGTAAATGTATCATTACAGCCCCACACAGCACTAAACAAACGCTACTGTGCGTATCAATAACTGCTGTAAATGTATCATTACAGTCCCACACAGTAATAAATAAACGCTACTGTGCATGTAAATAACTGCTGTAAATGTATCATTACAGCCGCCACACAGCACTAAATAATCGTTACTGTGCTTGTCAATAACTGCTGTAAATGTATCATTACAGCCGCCACACAGCACTAAATAAATGCTACAGTGCATGTCAATACTTACTGTTAATGTATCATCACAACCGTCAGACAGCACTACACAAACGCTACTGTGCATGTCAATAACTGCTGTAAATGTATCATTACAGCCGCCACACAGCACTAAATAAACGCTACTGTGCGTGTCAATAACTGCTGTAAATGTATCATTACAGCCGCCACACAGCACCAAACAAACGCTACTGTGCGTGTCAATAACTGCTGTAAATGTATCATTACTGCCGCCACACAGCACTAAACAAACGCTACAGTGCGTGTCAATAACTTCTGTAAATGTATCATTACAGCCGCCATACAGCACTGAACAAACGCTACTGTGCGTGTCAGTAACTGCTGTAAATGTATCATTACAGCCGCCACACAGCAATAAACAAGCGCTACTGTGCATGTCAATAACTGCTGTAAATGTATCATTACAGCCGCCACAAAGCACTAAATAAACGCTACATTGCGTGTCAATAACTGCTGTAAATGTATCATTACAGCCACCACACAGCACTAAACAAACGCTACTGTGCATATCAATAACTACTGTAAATGTATCATTACAGCAGCCACACGACACTAAACATACGCTACAGTGCATGTCAATAACTGCTGTAAATGTATTGTTACAGCCGCCACACAGCACTAAACAAACGCTACTGTGCATGTCAATAACTGCTGTAAATGTATCATTACACCCGCACAGCACTATATAAACGCTACAGTGCATGTCAATAACTGCTGTAAATGTATCATTACAACTTCCACACAGCACTAAATAAAAGCTACTGTGCATGTCAATAACTGCTGTTAATGTATCATTACAGCCGCACAGCACTATATAAACGCTACTGTGCATGTCAATAACTGCTGTAAATGTATCATTACAGCCGCCACACAGCACTAAATAAACGCTACTGTGCATGTCAATAACAGCTGTAAATGTATCATTAAAGCCGCCACACGACCCTAAACAAACGCTACTGTGCATGTCAATAATTGCTGTAAATGTATCATTACAGACGCCACATAGCACTAAATAAACGCTACAGTGCGTGCCAATAACTGCTGTAAATGTATCATTACAGCCGCCACACAGCACTAAATAAACGCTACTGTGCGTGTCAATAACTACTGTAAATGTATCATTACAGCCGCCACACAGCACTAAACAAACGCTACTGTGCATTTCAATAACTGCTGTAAATGTATCATAACAGCCGCCACACAGCACTAAACAAATGCTTCTGTGCGTGTCAATAACTGCTGTAAATGTATCATTACAGCCGCCACACTGCACTAAACAAATGCTACAGTGCGTGTCAATAACTGCTGTAAATGTATCATTACAGCCGCCACACAGCACTAAACAAACGCTACTGTGCGTGTCAATAACTGCTGTAAATGTATCATTACAGCCGCTACAAAGCACTAAACAAACGCTTCTGTGCGTGTCAATAACTGCTGTAAATGTATCATTACAGCCGCCACATAGCACTAAACAAACGCTACTGTGCATGTCAATAACTGCTGCAAATGTATCATTACATCCGCCACACAGCACTAAATAAACGCTACTGTGCGTGTCAATAACTGCTGTAAATGTATCATTACAGCCGCCAGACAGCACTAAATAAACGCTACAGTGCATGTCAATAACTACAGTAAATGTATCATTACAACCGCCACACAGCACTGAACAAACGCTACTGTGCGTGTCAATAACTACTGTAAATGTATCATTACAGTCGCCACACAGCACTTAACAAACGCTACTGTGCGTGTCAATAACTGTTGTAAATGTATCATTACTTCCGCCACACAGCACTAAATAAACGCTACTGTGCGTGTCTATGACTACTGTAAATGTATCATTACAGCCGCCACACAGCACCAAATAAACGCTACAGTGCAGGTCAATAACTACTGTAAATGTATCATTACAGCCGCCACACAGCACTGAACAAACGGTACTATGCGTGTCAATAACTACTGTAAATGTATCATTACAACCGTCACACAGCACTAAACAGACGCTACTGTGCGTGTCAATAACTACTGTAAATGTATCATTACAGCCGCAACACAGCACTAAACAAACGCTACAGTGCATGTCAATAACTGCTGTAAATGTATCATTACAGCCGTCACATAGCACTAAATAAACGCTACAGTGCGTGCCAATAACTGCTGTAAATGTATCATTACAGCCGCCACATAGCACTAAATAAACGCTACAGTGCGTGCCAATAACTGCTGTAAATGTATCATTTCAGCCGCCATACAGCACTAAATAAACGCTACTGTGCGTGTCAATAACTACAGTAAATGTATCATTACAGCCGCCACACAGCACTAAACAAACGCTACTGTGCATGTCAATAACTGCTGTAAATGTATCATTACAGACGCCACACAGCACTAGACAAATGCTACACTGCATGTCAATAACTGCTGTAAATGTATCATTACAGCCCCACACAGCACTAAACAAACGCTACTGTGCGTATCAATAACTGCTGAAAATGTAACATTACAGTCCCACACAGCAATAAATAAACGCTACTGTGCATGTAAATAACTGCTGTAAATGTATCATTACAGCCGCCACACAGCACTAAATAATCGTTACTGTGCTTGTCAATAACTGCTGTAAATGTATCATTACAGCCGCCACACAGCACTAAATAAATGCTACAGTGCATGTCAATACTTACTGTAAATGTATCATCACAACCGCCAGACAGCACTAAACAAACGCTACTGTGCATGTCAATAACTGCTGTTAATGTATCACTACAGCCGCCACACAGCACTAAATAAACGCTACTGTGCGTGTCAATAACTGCTGTAAATGTATCATTACAGCCGCCACACAGCACCAAACAAACGCTACTGTGCGTGTCAATAACTGCTGTAAATGTATCATTACAGCCGCCTCAAAGCACTAAACAAACGCTACAGTGCGTGTCAATAACTTCTGTAAATGTATCATTACAGCCGCCACACAGCACTGAACAAACGCTACTGTGCGTGTCAGTAACTGCTGTAAATGTATCATTACAGCCGCCACACAGCACTAAACAAGCGCTACTGTGCATGTCAATAACTGCTGTAAATGTATCATTACAGCCGCCACAAAGCACTAAATAAACGCTACAGTGCGTGTCAATAGCCGCCACACAGCACTAAATAAACGCTACAGTGCATATCAATAACTACTGTAAATGTATCATTACAACCGCCACACAGCACTGAACAAACGCTACTGTGCGTGTCAATAACTACTGTAAATGTATCATTACAGTCGCCACACAGCACTTAACAAACGCTACTGTGCGTGTCAATAACTGTTGTAAATGTATCATTACTTCCGCCACACAGCACTAAATAAACGCTACTGTGCGTGTCTATGACTACTGTAAATGTATCATTACAGCCGCCACACAGCACCAAATAAACGCTACAGTGCAGGTCAATAACTACTGTAAATGTATCATTACAGCCGCCACACAGCACTGAACAAACGGTACTATGCGTGTCAATAACTACTGTAAATGTATCATTACAACCGTCACACAGCACTAAACAGACGCTACTGTGCGTGTCAATAACTACTGTAAATGTATCATTACAGCCGCAACACAGCACTAAACAAACGCTACAGTGCATGTCAATAACTGCTGTAAATGTATCATTACAGCCGTCACATAGCACTAAATAAACGCTACAGTGCGTGCCAATAACTGCTGTAAATGTATCATTACAGCCGCCACATAGCACTAAATAAACGCTACAGTGAGTGCCAATAACTGCTGTAAATGTATCATTTCAGCCGCCACACAGCACTAAATAAACGCTACTGTGCGTGTCAATAACTACAGTAAATGTATCATTACAGCCGCCACACAGCACTAAACAAACGCTACTGTGCATGTCAATAACTGCTGTAAATGTATCATTACAGACGCCACACAGCACTAGACAAATGCTACACTGCATGTCAATAACTGCTGTAAATGTATCATTACAGCCCCACACAGCACTAAACAAACGCTACTGTGCGTATCAATAACTGCTGAAAATGTAACATTACAGTCCCACACAGCAATAAATAAACGCTACTGTGCATGTAAATAACTGCTGTAAATATATCATTACAGCCGCCACACAGCACTAAATAAATGCTACAGTGCATGTCAATACTTACTGTAAATGTATCATCACAACCGCCAGACAGCACTAAACAAACGCTCCTGTGCATGTCAATAACTGCTGTAAATGTATCACTACAGCCGCCACACAGCACTAAATAAACGCTACTGTGCGTGTCAATAACTGCTGTAAATGTATCATTACAGCCGCCACACAGCACCAAACAAACGCTACTGTGCGTGTCAATAACTGCTGTAAATGTATCATTACAGCCGCCACAAAGCACTAAACAAACGCTACAGTGCGTGTCAATAACTTCTGTAAATGTATCATTACAGCCGCCACACAGCACTGAACAAACGCTACTGTGCGTGTCAGTAACTGCTGTAAATGTATCATTACAGCCGCCACACAGCACTAAACAAGCGCTACTGTGCATGTCAATAACTGCTGTAAATGTATCATTACAGCCGCCACAAAGCACTAAATAAACGCTACAGTGCGTGTCAATAACTGCTGTAAATGTATCATTACAGCCGCCACACAGCACTAAACAAACGCTACAGTGCATGTCAATAACTACTGTAAATGTATCATTACAGCCGCCACACAGCACTGAACAAACGCTTATGTGCGTGTCCATAACTGCTGTAAATGTATCATTACAGCCGCCACACAGCACTAAATAAACGCTACAGTGCATGTCAATAACTACTGTAAATGTATCATTACAGCCGTCACGCAGCACTGAACAAACGCTACTGTGCGTGTCAGTAACTGCTGTAAATGTATCATTACAGCCGCCACACAGCACTAAACAAACGCTACTGTGCATGTCAATAACTGCTGTAAATGTATCATTACAGCCGCCACACAGCACTAAATAAACGCTACAGTGCGTGTCAATAACTGCTGTAAATGTATCATTACAGCCGCCACACAGCACTAAACAAACGCTACAGTGCATGTCAATAACTACTGTAAATGTATCATCACAGCCGCCACACAGCACTAAACAAACGCTTCTGTGCGTGTCAATAACTGCTGTAAATGTATCATTACAGCCGCCATACAGCACTAAACAAACGCTACAGTGCATGTCAATAACTGCTGTAAATGTATCATTACTGCCGCCACACAGCACTAAATAAACGCTACTGTGCGTGTTAATAACTGCTGTAAATGTATCATTACAGCCGCCACACAGCACTAAATAAACGCTACTGTGCATGTCAATAACTGCTGTAAATGTATCATTACAGCCGCCACACTGCACTAAATAAACGCTACTGTGCGTGTCAGTAACTACTGTAAATGTATCATTACAGCCGTCACGCAGCACTGAACAAACGCTACTGTGCGTGTTAATAACTACTGTAAATGTATCATTACTGCCGCCACACAGCACTAAATAAACGCTACTGTGCGTGTTAATAACTGCTGTAAATGTATCATTACAGCCGCCACACAGCACTAAATAAACGCTACTGTGCATGTCAATAACTGCTGTAAATGTATCATTACAGCCGCCACACTGCACTAAATAAACGCTACTGTGCGTGTCAATAACTGCTGTACATGTATCATTACAGCCGCCATACAGCACTAAACAAACGCTACAGTGCATGTCAATAACTGCTGTAAATGTATCATTACTGCCGCCACACAGCACTAAATAAACGCTACTGTGCGTGTTAATAACTGTTGTAAATGTATCATTACAGCCGCCACACAGCACTAAATAAACACTACTGTGCATGTCAATAACTGCTGTAAATGTATCATTACAGCCGCCACACTGCACTAAATAAACTCTACTGTGCGTGTCAATTACTGCTGTAAATGTATCATTACATCCGTCACACAGCACCAAACAAACGCTACTGTGCTAGTCAATAACTACTGTAAATGTATCATTACAGCCACCACACAGCACTAAATAAACGCTTCTGTGCGTGTCAATAACTGCTGTAAATGTATCATTACAGCCGCCACACAGCACTAAATAAACGCTACTGTGCGTGTCAATAACTGCTGTAAGCGTATCATTACAGCCGCCACACAGCACTAAATAAACGCTACTGTGCGTGTCAATAACTGCTGTAAACGTATCATTACAGCCGCCACACAGCACTAAATAAACGCTACTGTGCGTGTCAATAACTGCTGTAAATGTATCATTACATCCGCCACACAGCACTAAATAAACGCTACTGTGCGTGTCAATAACTGCTGTAAATGTATCATTTCAGCCGCCACACAGCACTAAATAAACGCTACAGTGCATGTCAATAACTACTGTAAATGTATCATCACAGCCGCCACACAGCACTAAACAAACGCTACAGTGCATGTCAATAACTACTGTAAATGTATCATCACAGCCGCCACACAGCACTAAATAAACGCTACTGTGCATGTCAATAACTACTGTAAATGTATCATTACAGCCGCCACACAGCATTGAACAAACGCTACTGTGCGTGTCATTAAATGCTGTAAATGTATCATTACAGCCGCCACACAGCACTAAACAAACGCTACTGTGCATGTCAATAACTGCTGTAAATGTATCATTACAGCCGCCACACAGCACTGAATAAACGCTACAGTGCTGTCAATACCTGCTGTATATGTACTGCTTACGACAGTGTTCTATGGCTAAAAATTGATATGCGTGTTTTTAATCTTGATCAAGATGTGATCTTATGTTTGACTTATATCATCCCTGCTGGTAGCAGCCGTGAACATTTTGTTGAACAAAACCTATTTGAATGCATTTTAGAGGATATATTGTCTTTCAATCATATTTATAACCAGTGCTATTTTATAATATCGGGGGGACTTAAATAGTAGAGTAGGACAACTGAAGGATTATGTTGAAAACGAGTTCTTGCATAATATAGATTTTATGCCGGAAGATTATGTTGAAGATCAAATTTATGAAAGAATTTCGAAAGACTTTAAAATGAACGAAAGTGGAAAGTTACTTTTAAATTTTTGTAAATCCACTGGGCTTAGAATTATGAATGGCAGGGTCGGAGAGAATAAATATTTAGGTAATTTTACTTGTGTAAAGGACGCTGGGTGTAGCGTGGTAGATTATGTTATATGTAACCCTGTTTTGTTACCATGTTTTACTAGCTTCAGAGTACATGAACCGAATATACTTTCCGATCACTGTGCTATTACATTTTCTTTGAAAAACAATGCTGTATTAAACAAATGTCAGCCTGGTATACTTCCAACTGAACATTTGGATTCTATTGATTATTGTTATAAATGGGGACATGATACATATGAACAGTTTAAAACGTCAGTGGGTGGAAACGATTTTCAGTTAGAACTAGAAGATTTGTCAGAGAACTTACGGAATATTGAAACCCATGACGAGCTTGAATCAAATTTTTCTTGTTTTTATAACATGATAGAAAAGGTGTGTGACCCAATCTGTAGGAAAAAGGTTAATAATAATGCTACACATAAGCCAAAAATGAAAAATCAGCCATGGTTTGATAATGAATGCAAAGAAAGTAGGAATCAATTTTATAAGAATTTAAATAATTATAGAAAATCTGACTGTACAGAAAACAGAAAAGCTATGACTCAGTCTAGGTCTCATTATAAAACAGTCATTAGAAATAAGAAAACAAGTTTTAGTAAACAAAAAACTCAGAAATTAGAGTCACAGAGATATAAAAATGCAAAGGAATATTGGAAACTCCTGAAAACGGCGAGCACTGGAGTGCCAAAATCAAATATAACGACCTCTCAATTTGCAAATTATTTCAAATCAATAAACGATCCAGAATCTGTATTTTTCCAACCAGATGATGATATTTTATATTTTAATAATAGAATGTTAAACAATGAACTACAAATAATGTTTGACGAACTTAATATTGAAATCAGTCAAGCAGAAATTCATAAAGCATGTAAAGAGTTAAACAACAACCGCTCAGGCGGATCGGATTATGTCATAAATAAAATGTTCAAATATGGTTGCATGTATTTAGATTCATACTTAGTGAACGTTTTTAATAAGGTTTTTGATATGGGTTATTTCCCTTCCCACTGGACGGAAGGCTATATTGTACCACTTTTTAAAAAAGGAGATATAAACCAACAAGAAAACTATAGAGGGATAACATTACTGAGTACATTCGGTAAATTTTTCACAAGAATTTTAAACAACAGGTTAACTACATGGGCTGAGGATTATTATATTTATATTGAAGCACAGGCTGGTTTTCGAAAACATATGGGAACTATTGATAACCTTTTCGTTCTCCATGGTTTGATAAATCATATATTGAATGAAAAAAAAAAGTTATATGTAACTTTCATAGATTTCACTAAAGCTTTTGATTTGTTGGTCAGACAAAACATATTCTATAAACTTATGCAATATGGAGTGAGAGGTAAAATCCTTAATATTATTAAATCATTGTATACGAACATAAAATCAAGAGTAAAGTATCAAAACCAGCTTAGTGACAGTTTTAGCTGTTTTCTTGGAGCGCCGCAGGGCGATTGTTTGTCACCTTTTATATTTTCTATGTATGTAAATGATTTAGAAGAATATTTTACACTAAATGGTTTTAAAGGTATCGATACTGGAATGTTAAAGTTGCTGTTACTATTATACGCTGATGACATAGTGATATTTTCGGATACTGAAAAGGGGCTACAAGATGGGTTAGATATACTGTACAGTTATTGCCAGAAATGGAAATTGGTCCTAAATGAAAATAAAACGAAAGTCATGCTTTTTAAAAAAGGCGGTCAGATAAAAAGGAATCTATTGTTCACATATAATAATACTGTAATTGAAATTGTAAATAAGTTTACCTATGTGGGAATTGTCTTTACCACAGGCGGTTCTTTTGATCAAACGTTCGAATCATTAAGTGGCCAGGCATTAAAGGCAATCTTCAAAATGAAGTCGTATATAAATCAATTTACTGACTTATCGGTCAGTCACAATTTAGACATTTTTGACAAACTCATTTTGCCAATATTAAATTATGGCGCAGAGATATGGGGATTCTCAAATGCGGAAAAGTTAGAGAAAGTACACCTTCAATTTTGTAAACAACTTGTATGTGTTAAAACACAAACTCAAAACAATTTCATATATGGAGAACTCGGGAGAGTCCCTTTAAAAATTCAACGTATGGCCTATATTATCCGGTTCTGGTTAAAAATTACACGTACGAGTGATCGCAAATATATAAAAAATATGTATAATGTTATGTTAGATGATCTGATCGTAGACCTAAATAAATTAAACTGGGCATCTCAAGTTAACAGTTAAAGGGTTATTGGAACGAACAGGATTTAATGAAGTTTGGTATTCTCAAGGAGTAGAAAACATAACGTATTTCATTAATATATTTAAACAACGAATTAAAGATATGTTTATACAAAACTGGAATGCTGAATTATCGGATTCCACTAGAGCTAGTACATACAGAATAATATCAGATTTCAGGTTTAAGTATTATCTAGATGTACTAAATATAAAGAAATTTAGAGCTTTTTTTACAAATCTAAGACTCTCTAGTCACAGGTTAGAAATAGAAACTGGTCGATGGCATAGACCAAATAAAACACCAAGATCCGAAAGAAAATGCCAGCTATGTAATATACTGGAAGACGAATTTCACTTTGTATTGGAGTGTTCACTATATCAAGATATAAGAAAAGAATATGTTAACAAATATTTTTGGAAACGGCCAAACATACCAAAATTTATTGAACTTGTGACAACAGAAAACAAGAGTTTATTAAAAAAAACTGTCCGTTTTCATTTGTAAAAGTTTTAAAAGAAGAGACGACATGTTTTATAAATAAATATCACTTTTCTCCATTTTTGTCCACAGATATAAATGTGTTCTGATCAGTACTTAGGAATATTAATTTAAAAATATATATTAAACACTTATATACTTAATAGTTGTCAAAGACTTTTTAACTAGTAACATATACAGATGATCATGAAACTCACCTATGAAAATATACAAAGTGTCATTAACTGGAAAATGTTGTATGTATTTCATATACATGTTTATATGTATGTACTATTTGCATGTGAACTGTTGGGCGTAATGCCTTATGTTTGAATAAAATATCTATCTATCTATCTATGTATCATTACAGCCGCCACACAGCACTAAACAAATGCTACAGTGCATGTCAATAACTACTGTAAATGTATCATTACAGCCGCCACACAGCACTAAACAAACGCTACAGTGCATGTCAATAACTACTGT
The DNA here is from genome assembly GCA_037043455.1 of Cyrtodaria siliqua. NCBI lineage: Eukaryota > Metazoa > Mollusca > Bivalvia > Adapedonta > Hiatellidae > Cyrtodaria > Cyrtodaria siliqua. The sequence continues at coordinate 13,691 of JAWPHD010014982.1, forward strand.
AAATGTATCATTACAGCCGCCACACAGCACTAAACAAACGCTTCTGTGCGTGTCAATAACTGCTGTTAATGTATCATTACAGCCGCCACACAGCACTAAACAAACGCTACAGTGCGTGTCAATAACTGCTGTAAATGTATCATTACAGCCGCCACACAGCACTAAACAAACGCTACAGTGCATGTCAATAACTACTGTAAATGTATCATTACAGCCGCCACACAGCACTAAACAAACGCTTCTGTGCGTGTCAATAACTGCTGTTAATGTATCATTACAGCCGCCACACAGCACTAAACAAACGCTACAGTGCGTGTCAATAACTGCTGTAAATGTATCATTACAGCCGCCACACAGCACTAAACAAACGCTACAGTGCATGTCAATAACTACTGTAAATGTATCATTACAGCCGCCACACAGCACTAAACAAACGCTTCTGTGAGTGTCAATAACTGCTGTAAATGTATCATGACAGCCGCCACACAGCACTAAACAAACGCTACAGTGCGTGTCAATAACTGCTGTAAATGTATCATTACTGCCGCCACACAGCACTAAATAAACGCTACTGTGCGTGTCAATAACTGCTGTAAATGTATCATTACCGCCGCCACACAGCACTAAATAAACGCTACTGTGCATGTCAATAACTGCTGTAAATGTATCATTACAGCCGCCACACAGCACTAAATAAACGCTACTCTGCGTGTCAATAACTGCTGTAAATGTATCATTACATCCGCCACACAGCAAAAAAAAACGCTACTGTGCGTGCCAACAACTACTGTAAATGTATCATTACAGCCGCCACAGAGCACTAAATAAACGCTTCTGTGCGTGTCAATAACTGCTGTAAATGTATCATTACAGCCGCCACACAGCACTAAACAAACGCTACTGTGCGTGTCAATAACTGCTGTAAATGTATCATTCTAGTCGCCACACAGCACTAAACAAACGCTACGGTGCGTGTCAGCAACTGCTTTAAATGTATCATTACAGCCGCCACACAGCACTAAACAAACGCTATTCTGCGTGTCAGTAACTGCTGTAAATGTATCATTACAGCCGCCACACAGCACTAAATAAACGCTACAGTGCGTTTTAATAACTGCTGTAAATGTATCATTACAGCCGCCACACAGCACTAAACAAACGCTACAGTGCATGTCAATAACTACTGTAAATGTATCATTGCAGTCGCCATATAGCACTAAACAAACGCTTCTGTGCGTGTCAATAACTGCTGTAAATGTATCATTACAGTCGCCACACAGCACTAAACAAACGCTACAGTGCGTGTCAATAACTGCTGTAAATGTATCATTACAGCCGCCACACAGGACTAAACAAACGCTACAGTGCATGTCAATAACTGCTGTAAATGTATCATAACAGCCGCCACACAGCACTAAACAAACGCTTCTGTGCGTGTCAATAACTGCTGTAAATGTATCATTACAGCCGCCACACAGCACTAAACAAATGCTACAGGCGAGTCAGCAACTGCTTTAAATGTTTCATTACAGCCGCCACACAGCACTAAACAAACGCTACAGTGCGTGTCAATAACTGCTGTAAATGTATCATTACAGCCGCCACACAGCACTTAACAAACGCTACTGTGCGTGTCAATAACTGCTGTAAATGTATCATTACAGCCGCCACACAGCACTAAACAGACGCTACTGTGCGTGTCAATAACAGCTGTAAATATATCATTACAGCCGCCACACAGCACTAAACAAACGCTACTGTGCGTGTCAATAACTGCTGTAAATGTATCATTACAGCCGCCACACAGCACTTAACAAACGCTACCGTGCATGTCAATAACTGCTTTAAATGTATCATTACAGCCGCCAAACAGCACTAAATAAACGCTACTGTGCGTGTCAATAACTGCTGTAAATGTATCATTACATCCGCCACACAGCACTAAATAAACGCTACTGTGCGTGTCAATAACTGCTGTAAATGTATCATTACAGCCGCCACACAGCACTAAATAAACGCTACAGTGCATGTCAATAACTACTGGAAATGTATCATTACAGCCGCCACACAGCACTGAACAAACGCTACTGTGCGTGTCAATAACTACTGTAAATGTATCATTACAGTCGCCACACAGCACTAAACAAACGCTACTGTGCGTGTCAATAAATGTTGTAAATGTATCATTACAGCCGCCACACAGCACTAAATAAACGCTACTGCGCTTGTCAATAACTGCTGTAAATGTATCATTACAGCCGCCACACAGCACTAAATAAACGCTACTGTGCGTGTCAATAACTGTTGTAAATGTATCATTACAGCCGCCACACAGCACTAAATAAACGCTACAGTGGTGTCAATAACTGCTGTAAATGTATCATTACAGCCGCCACACAGCACTAAATAAACGCTACAGTGCACGTCAATAACTACTGTAAATATATCATTACAGCGGCCCCACAGCACTGAACAGACGCTACTGTGCGTGTCAATAACTGCTGTAAATGTATCATTACAGCCGCCACACAGCACTGAACAAACGCTACTGTGCGTGTCAATAACTACGGTAAATGTAATCCCTTGAAAGCAACGAACACAAACAAGAGAGACACAGTGTCGTGTATGTATGTCTCTTCATGGAGTAATATAAGCAGCAACACCTCTCACACTCTATACCACCGGCTTAAGCGCTGTTTCTAATTTAAAGCCATACACAGTTGGGCTTGCTGATCCCAAAGGACCAGTAAGTAATAACACTACTGATTTATAGTCGGGCGACATTGTTACAGCCATCACACAGTCATTAAGCAACAATTCAAATAGCCCGCCGACAGACGACGTTAACGTACGGGGATCTTATCCTCTAGAAATGCAGAATAACTCCGGAATCTAGTTAATAGTCAGAGCAGATCTGATGATCTCTCTTAGGCTATAGATGTGGAGAAAACGTTGAACAATACATATCAAAAATACATAAAATATATTGTGTTTTAAGATGTAAGATTACATTGGTGTACATCAGACGAAAACGACCAGATAGCATATGCCCATTCATTAACTTAGTATTGTAGCATAGTCACATTGCGAAGTTGTAACTCATTTAATTTCCTGTCAGAATGACTGGTGTACTATAACACAGACACATTATTAGATATGTGACTATAACGACCAGTTATCCGAAGTTAGAGTATGACAGATAGAAATGTACGTGCTACAAAACAAATAGGATACGACCATTTCGATGCTTAAAACAACCAACTCGATAGGACCATACTCTATCTATAAAGTAGTTCGTTTGCACGTAATAATAATTAACTGTAGGACATTAATTAGACCCTGGAAATGTAACATGTGTCGGTTTGAAGCAGGTTCGCAGCAGATTGAACGGATTCGATTGAATTCTCTGACCTTTTATTGAGGCATATCGTTTTAAATATTTAGTTTTCTAGGCTATTGTTTTTTGTTTGTTTTTTTGCACGAGCATATTTGTGTTTTACTTATATTGCCTATTGGTGATGCCTTGTTGGTTAGTGATTAGATCATGGCGGGGATTTCTTTATTTACACTGTTCTGTTTTAATGGGACGGCAGTAGGGTAAGTGTGAGGTTTGGTGCACCCTAGAACACTGACCGTTCCAAGGCGGAAGCCCTATTGTCAACCATTTTGTGTTTGCGATGTCGTTTGCATTTTTTATTACTTTTGCCTTCTCATTTGTCTGTTTGCGTGTTGTTTTTTTTTGTATTGTGGTTGACTGTCGTCATTCAATGCTACTTTCCCTGTCCGATTTTTATATCTTTCTTTGTTTTTTGTCCAAGTGCTTACATTTTGGAGTTCTTCTATAAACGTTTGCATTTCCTTAACCTGAGTGTTTAACCACGTAATATGCACACCTGACTTAAAGGGGCACATGGCAATTTTGAAATGCGTATTAAGCATTACAATTCTACATGTTATCTTCAAATCCATATATTCACTGCTTCACATAATTATGTTTTCCATTCAACAATGTATTCTCCACAAATATTGCATATGCAATGTGAACACATTCATTCCACCAAAAGTTTTCGCGATTCAGTACCGTCAGTTTGATATTTATATATAAGCACGCAGGATTTAATGTCGAAATGATAAAGGATTCATTTGCTTGTTTAGTTTGGTGTTTAACGTCATTTCCAGCACATGTTACGCTATTTATGACGGTCGGTTTTTAGTCAGACCACTTATTTCTGGGTAGAACCAGTACTGCATACCTCCAGCCATCCGTAAATGCAAGATGAATGTGTAATGCTTGACAAATACTTTAAAGCGCGTACATTAGGATTTGATACTAAATTTTAAGAAAATAAAATAATAATATAAATAAATAACTTGACAAATGCCGCCGAAAATGTTGACTCATTTGACCTTCGACCTCCAAGTGTGACCTTGTCCTTTGAGGTACTAACCCGGTTCTTGAACACGACACACCATCTCATTGTGGTTAACATTTATGTGAAGTTTCATGGAAATCCCTTCAGTTCTTTCAACGTTATGGCCGAATCATGATTGTTTCAAACGGAAGGAAGAACGGGCGAACGGGGTGCGATTTCAAAACATGAACAAAAAAACACTGTGAATTGACCAATTTAAAACGTGAAATGGTTCAGCGGTATAAATGGAACATTAACAGTTTCCTATAATAAATATTAATTATAAATAACTCCAAATGTATATTTATACATATTTTTAAACGTTTTAGAAAACATGGATGATATCCGTAGTCCTTTTAATAAACTATATGGTGTATATAATGTAACATTCATAGTAAATAATTGAGGTATGTTTTATCAATATGTTTTGTCAATTTGATTTATATATTTTGTACACTTCACTTAATTTCTTATTTTGCACATTGTTTAAAACTATACGGAGTTGCAAAAGAAAGTGTACACAGCTCAGTTGCGAAAGAAAGTGTGCACTGAGATTTTTTTTAGAATTAATTGTATAAATTCCAAAATTAATATGTCATGTTTGGTACCAAATTGTTTATCATTCTATTGCCAATATCATGTTGTCATTTGTTTTGCAATAGGTTGAATCAATAAAGGACTGTTGCTTGATAAAGAGGATAGGGGTGTAAAGTAAAATTTTCAAAGTGTACACTTTCTTTTGCAACTGAGTATATTTAAAAAGAGGTATTTAGCTACAGTGTGTGTCATCTTTACGGTATGCACTAAGCGTCTGGCATACAGGGGAAGTATTTAGCTACAGTGAGTGTCATCTTAACGGTATGCACTAAGCGTCTGGCATACAGGGGAAGTATTTAGCTACAGAGTGTGTCATCTTTACGGTATGCACTAAGCATCTGGCATACAGGGGAAGTATTTAGCTACAGTGAGTGTCATCTTTACGGTATGCACTAAGCGTCTGGCATACAGGGGAAGTATTTAGCTACAGTGAGTGTCATCTTTACGGTATGCACTAAGCGTCTGACATACAGGGGACGTATTTAGCTACAGTGTGTGTCATCTTTACGGTATGCACTAAAAGTATTTAGCTACAGTGAGTGTCATCTTTACGGTATGCACTAAGCGTCTGGCATACAGGGGAAGTATTTAGCTACAGTGAGTGTCATCTTTACGGTATGCACTAAGCGTCTGGCATACAGGGGAAGTATTTAGCCCCTTGGGGAATACGTGTCAAACCGTTATGTAATTCCAACAAGGCCTTGTTTCTTATTATTGATAAGACGCAATAAAATAATAATTTATACAAACATGTCAACTTAAGCCATTGTTAATAATACGTTCAGATAGTCTTAATGTATGCCGCACTTGCACCTATCATATGCAATTATGTAATTGTTTGTCATTGGTTGATTAATTTAGAAGGACTATTACTGTTTTTGTTAATAATGATATGTATTTTGACTCTGAATGTGAACGGACCTCCGAAACACACTTGGATATCCAAGACCGTTGAAATTATCATTGCTTTGTAATATTGGATTACCGATTCTGTTATATAATTTATGAAATAACATTATTAATTTTGGATAATCGAAGTTATTTGTGGATAACTGGATAACCAGATTAAATATTAGTGGAGAAATAAAAACAATAAAACATTCCGTCGTTTATTTTTCAAATCACACACACGCGCGCGCGCTAAGCACAACGACCGATTTAATATAGATGCCACGCGGATCACCTCGAAGATATCTTCAAATATTTTGTTTTGTTTGTATGGTGTTTTAAGTCATTTTCAACACATGTAAGGTCATACGGTCGTAATTTTTTTTATGTTGTGGAGGCAGACCACCCACTTTTCCTGGGTAGAACCAGTACTGTACATCTCCCGCCATCCGTAAGAATCGACACTTCCTCACTTAAAAGTCGAGCTCCCAGTGGGTTTCGAACCCGCAGCGGTGAGAGGCGAAGGCTTACAACGCAACGTCGTTAACCATTCTGCCACGGAGACGCTATATATCTACAAATAACTCCCACGTCGTAGTGCACATGGACTTGTTTTACTGCCAAGTTCAAAATAGCTAACCCTCGCGCGTAACCATAGTTAGGGAATACCTCAGGCTTCTTCGAGCCTTTTATTTTATATTTTTAGCGTAATTTGTTTTGGTGGTTTATGTTTCATTAAGTTTATTATTCACTTAGGATAACAAGAGGTATTAAACATAAATTACACAATGATTAAGATTTTATGGCAGCATATCAATGTCAGTAGTTCAGATGTAGAGAACATATACGAGCTAGGAAGAAGTTGAGGAATTTTCTAGTGTGAGTGAGTGAGTGAGTGGGTGGGTGAGGTGGGTGGGGTGGGTGGGTGAGGTGAGTGTGAGTGAGTGAGTGAGTGAGTGCAGTGAGTGTGAGTGAGTGAGTGAGTGAGTGAGTGAGTGAGGAGGGAGAGGAGGGAGGGAGGGAGGAGCGAGCGAGCGAGCGAGCGAGCGAGCGAGGAGCGGAGCGAGCGAGCGGGCGGGCGGGAGGGCGGAGAGGGCGGGCGGGGCGAGCAAGTAAGTAAGTAAGTTAACAAGCAAGTAAGTAAGTAAATAAGTAAGTAAGTAAGTTATAGTGACATGTGTAACAAATATAATCCAATGATTAATACAACGGGCCCTACAGGGCCTACAAGTCACCTGTGGAATCAACAAAACATGATTATATTATCACATGGTCATTCAATATTGACAAATGCTATACAGTTTATAAATGTTGAGCGCTTTGTGCGAGAAACTTAGCAGCTTTTTCGCGAAAATAGCTTCAAAAGAAATGTTACTCATTAGCACTAAATCATTGTCTCTATATTGTTCACTATACACATTTAGTCTTAAGTCACTGTACAGTAAATATATATGCTCGTATATGTATACTTGCAGGATTAATATATAACAGATATGGCAAGCACCACCCTATTCAATGCTAGTTTATGGAACTTAACTTTAGCCTTTATGGATACTTGCACAACAAGAGCATCCAAAGAACCCTATACAAATATGAAGTATTATTCAGATTGAAGACCGCTCGTTATTGATTAGCCGAACACGTTTGATAATATGGACCTACAAACTTCTGGAGTTGAGCAATTTGTTTTGCTATTAATATCGCCAACAAAAATATTAATATACGGCTTCGGTCTCCGACAGAGGAAGTCCTAGTCAGCCAGTATATCGATCATTGTCGCTCACTGTTTGTCAAGTTTAGAGTTTCCAGATTCTAGCCAGATTCTTGATAGCCATATAGTTAACATTCACAAACTGCCACAATACGAGCATATAAAAATCCATCATGAGAGAGATAAGGAAATCCTATCCATCTCGGGGTCAACATTTCAGCCGGAGACTAGGCTCTACACACACATCTCCACCGAGGGGTGAAGCATGTCATCAACGGACTTGACTCTCCACATATCTTCACCGAGCGTCAGGATTTCAGCTAGTCTCAAGGCTCTCCAAATATCTCCACCGAGGGGTCAGCATATAAGCCAGAGACTTGGCTCTTTGCACATTTTTACCCCTCGAGGTCACACTTTTAACGCTCCCTAACACAAAACCACCGAATCGTCAGCATTGCAGACAGGTGCTCGAATCATCTCATCTCAACCGATAGCGTCAACATTTCAGCCTGACACTCGGATCACCACATATCGTCATTACAACCACAGACTCGGCTCTTTGGAGTCCCTGACTGTTGACTCAGAATGTAAAATGTCTTTATCCCACATTGACAAACTCATGTTGGTTTTTTTTCTCCCATCTATGTTACAAGTGACCCTAAAAGTAATGAATTGATAAGTAATTAAGGGTCAATATTCTGACATGATTTTTTATATATTTTTTCTTTCCTCTTTTATTATCACTATATGTTGCGTTTTATAATTGTCTTGGAAGTCAGAATTAACTGCCATCCGGTACAATATCTCGCAAGACTAGACTTGGGAAACATGATATATAGTTAAAAAAGTTAATGATATTCAAAAGTCGCTTCTGTATATTATATACCTATCTATAGAGAGGATCGTGTTTGAGTGACTGTTAAATTTTGAATTATATTGCCGAGCATCATATCAAGTTTATCCAACGAGTTTAACTCAAACAATAGTACTGTAACAGGCACGAATGGGAGATTCTGTTTAACTCAAACAATAGTACTGTAATAGGCACGAATGTGAGATTCTGTTTAACTCAAACAATAGTACTGTAATAGGCACGAATGGGAGATTCTGTTTAACTCAAACAATAGTACTGTAATAGGCACGAATGTGAGATTCTGTTTAACTCAAACAATAGTACTGTAATAGGCACGAATGGGAGATTCTGTTTAACTCAAACAATAGTACTGTAATAGGCACGAATGTGAGATTCTGTTTAACTCAAACAATAGTACTGTAATAGGCACGAATGGGAGATTCTGTTTAACTCAAACAATAGTACTGTAATAGGCACGAATGTGAGATTCTGTTTAACTCAAACAATAGTACTGTAATAGGCACGAATGGGAGATTCTGTTTAACTCAAACAATAGTACTGTAATAGGCACGAATGGGAGATTCTGTTTAACTCAAACAATAGTACTGTAATAGGCACGAATGGGAGATTCTGTTTAACTCAAACAATAGTACTGTAATAGGCACGAATGGGAGATTCTGTTTAACTCAAACAATAGTACTGTAATAGGCACGAATGGGAGATTCTGTTTAACTCAAACAATAGTACTGTAATAGGCACGAATGGGAGATTCTGTTTAACTCAAACAATAGTACTGTAATAGGCACGAATGGGAGATTCTACAATAGTACTGTAATAGGCACGAATGGGAGATTCTACAATAGTACTGTAATAGGCACGAATGGGAGATTCTGTTTAACTCAAACAATAGTACTGTAATAGGCACGAATGTGAGATTCTGTTTAACTCAAACAATAGTACTGTAATAGGCACGAATGGGAGATTCTGTTTAACTCAAACAATAGTACTGTAATAGGCACGAATGTGAGATTCTGTTTAACTCAAACAATAGTACTGTAATAGGCACGAATGGGAGATTCTGTTTAACTCAAACAATAGTACTGTAATAGGCACGAATGTGAGATTCTGTTTAACTCAAACAATAGTACTGTAATAGGCACGAATGTGAGATTCTGTTTAACTCAAACAATAGTACTGTAATAGGCACGAATGGGAGATTCTGTTTAACTCAAACAATAGTACTGTAATAGGCACGAATGGGAGATTCTGTTTAACTCAAACAATAGTACTGTAATAGGCACGAATGGGAGATTCTGTTTAACTCAAACAATAGTACTGTAATAGGCACGAATGGGAGATTCTGTTTAACTCAAACAATAGTACTGTAATAGGCACGAATGGGAGATTCTACAATAGTACTGTAATAGGCACGAATGGGAGATTCTACAATAGTACTGTAATAGGCACGAATGGGAGATTCTACAATAGTACTGTAATAGGCACGAATGGGAGATTCTGTTGATTACAACTTACTGTAGCTGCCTATATATGTCGATTCGGTATTCTCCGTACCACATCGAGCAACAGAACCTCCTCGTCTATTTCCGTTATCCAGTATTTTAACAGTTATGGAAATCAACGATGCAGTTCAGATTACACACCGAGCTGAACAAAACAAGACCGAGCGATGATTGGACCTTAATTTGCATACTTATTACACTAGTGTATTGCGATATTTCTGTCGTGGCTTTATTACACGCCCATACCGCAAGTTATGTGATAAATACCGTATTTATTCGTCTAAAATAATGTATAAGTCCACACATAATGACGAGTCAACGAGGGATTCTTGTAAGGGCTCAAATGGTATAGGGGGTATAATCCTTAGAACAACACACACATACACTTAATTATTTTTTCCTGTAGTCATTGTTTTTCAGTCAACTTGTCATTGTTTTGTTTGAAAATCATTATCCAATACATAGTTATCTACATGTTTTTAGGTAATCAGTATTTAAAGGGACACACGGCAATTGTGTTGTTTTTTAACTCGCGGCATCCTGTTAGATTTTCTACATAACCTGCATGGTAGCAAACAAATAATACTAGTTCAAAGCAGAATAGTTTGCATGTTAATTTGTTGATTGCGTTGCATAATATATTTAAACTTATGGTAAAATAATGATAACAAAAATGAAAAGACCAAAATAATGTTATTACCTTTAATTTAGGTATAAGCAAACAGGTTTAAAGGGACATATGGCAATCTTGATTTTTAAAAAATTGCAGCGTCCCGTTAGTTTTTCTACATAACATGCATTATTTCAATCATTAATGTTAAATATAAGAATTGCATAAAGCAATTTGTTTTCGTATATTACTGACTTTTGATAATATTGAACCAATAATATATTTCCACATTTGGTAAATAACGATGAAAATTGAAATATTTAATTCAGTCAAAACATCACTGAATTAATAAATTGAGAAGCTAATTTTGATGTTTGATAACAACTTCAAGATTGCCATGTGTCCCTTTAAAACTCAAAATCATAATGGATGTTTTAAAACGAGGTGCGTCTTTTAAAGGGACACACGGAAAATCTTGATTTTTTAAAAAACTCGCGGTGTCCCCTTACTTTTTTCTATATGAATTGCATTCGTTCGATCATTGATATTAATTATAAGAATAGTATAAAGCAAATTGTAGTTTTCATATTACTAACTGTTGATTTCATTTCACAAAACCTACGGTAGAATAGCGCGAAGACAAGTTGAAAACTTAAAATTGTTTTTAAATGTATGCAAGCAGATTTAAAGTCAAAATGATACTGAATTAATAAATCCCGATAGACTAATTTGAATGCTTGATAATGACTGCAATGTGTCCCTATTAAAGCTCGATAAAATACTTCACTATTGCTGTGTTCCTTTTAACGGTAACAGAACGTGTACATATTTGAAGACCGTTGACCATTTGCAGAGACTAGACTTGAACTACTGAGAGAGTTTGATAGATTGGTGAACACATATGAGGAATTATATTATTTTACAGTCAGGTTCCTCTTCTAAGAACTTGTTTTTCATCCTAGTTCGTTAGGCTATTTTAGAGTGGAAAAGTATCGCGTTCATTATTTGTCTTTTAGTTTATCTTTCACTCGGCGATTATTGTTTTCGTCTGTATCTACACTTAAAATAATAAAAGGTTATAATATAATGCTAACGATTATATTAATTGTAACACAATGCCATCTTGATGTTGTTATCAATCATAAAAATTAGCATCTCGATTTATTAATTCAGTGTCATTTTTACTTGAAACTTGCTTGCATATCATTAAAAAAAAAATTGAGTTTTTCATTTTCTTTTTCGTTTATTTATATGTTTAAATATAGTATTAGCAGGCCCGTAGCTACGCCGAGGCACACAGAGGCAGTTGCCTTTTGTAATCTTGAGGAAGGAAGCACAAATTGACGTATTAATTGAATGGTATATCAAATAAAATCATGGTCATGCTTACTGAAACTCGGAAAATGCACTTAAACGTAAGAATCGCATGTAGAAACAATTATAAAAATCCGGATCTCCCAAGAAAGGCATTTGCCTCGGTTAAATTTCAGGGCTGGCTTCGGGCCTGTTATTAGTGCGCTATAACCAACAGTTAGTAATGCGCAAAAGCAATTTCTGTATACAGTTCTTCCACTCTCAAAATAAAAGCCCATGAATATTGTTTTTAATTAAAATACTATCTAAATTATCAATCAATGAAACCCGTTTATAATTAAGGCATACTCTAAAATACCAACCCATGAATGTTGTTTCTAATTTGGACACTCTCTAAAATAACAACCAAGGGATATTGTTTCTAACGGAGACACTGCGTAAAATACCATCAATTGAATATTGTTTCGAATTAAGATAATAATCTCTCTAAAATCCCACCAAGGAATATTGATATAGTGTGGTTAACATTTGTGTAAAGTTTCGTGGAAATCCTTCCATTTCCCTTAAAATTATGGCTGAGACATGATTGTTTCTGACGGAATTGTTTCGGACGGACGAACGAACGAACGAACGAACGAAGGACGGACGGACGGACGAACGAACGAACAACAAACGGACGGACGGTGCGATTACTATATGCCTCCCTTAGGGGGCGTACAAATATATATAGCAGTTTTGGAATAAGTGAAAATAAACCTAAAAACAAATATAAACGTAAAATAGAAAATTAGGATAACTGAATAATTAACAGCTGCGTCCTCTCCACGATACTCTCCGAAACATGCGTACGGCGGTCTCTCCATGATATGCACGCGGCGGTCTATCCGCGACATGCAAGCGGCAGTCTCTGCGTGATATGCACGCTACGGTCTCTTCGCGACATGCACACGGCAGTTTCGTGATATGCACGCGGCGGTCTCTCCGCGACATGTACGCGACGGTCTCTCCGTGATATGCACGCGGCGGTCTCTCCGAAATATGTGGCAGTCTTCCCGCGATATGCACGCGGCGGTTGGTTGTTCGTAGAAGGTCGCTAATATAGCAATGAAGTTACATCTTGGTTCCAATAAATAGTGTTTGAGATAGCAACAGGCGGAATCGACGTTCTGAATAAACCGTCGTGATCTCCCGATAGGACAGTATTCTATTGTTATACGTTTTTCGCTGCTAACAGCCTGGAAGTTGTTCCGACGGATATGGAGTTAATTGGTTAGTTTTGTTCGTAAATAACGGATAGTGTTAGAGCGCTTAATGCCACTATAATCACTTGAACGGATGATGGCAATCGGTCTATTCATTCTTAGATGATGGCAGTCGGTCATTTTTAAATGAAAGCATATGTAAGCAATGGATATATATCAACACAGATGTTAAAGTGGTAAGGTAAATAATAATAATAATAATAATAATAATAATAATAATAAAAATAATAATAATGATGATAATAATAATGATAAAAATAATGATAATATGATGATGATGATGATGATGATGATGATGATGATGATAATTATGAAAGGATAATTATCATGATAAGAAGAAGAAGAAGAAGAAGAAGAAGAAGAAGAAGAAGAAGAAGAAGAAGAAGAAGAAGAAGAAGAAGTTAAAAAGTAACAATGATAATAATAATTATAATAATGGGTCAATGCACGATTATTATTGCTATATAGATTCATTCTGTTTTTGACGTCCGGTTGGGGCCAGATACAATGTCGTATTGTCGTGGGCGACAATGCGACGCCCGACAATGTGACATCGCGATACGACAGTGCGACATCGCGATACGACAACTCGACATTGCGATACGACATCACGACATCGCGATACTTATGTCGTGATGTCGTATCGTATTGTCGTGATGTCGTATCGCGATATCGCGATGTCGCATTGTCGGGCGTCGCATTGTCGTGCTCGACAACGCGACATTATGTCGTATTGTCGTAATGTCGCCCACGACAACGCGACATTCTTTCAATTGTCGTAATGTCGCGATGTCGCGATGTCGTTGGCGACATTACGACAATTGAAAGAATGTCGCGTTGTCGTGGGCGACATTACGAAAATACGACATAATGTCGCGTTGTCGTGCACGACAATGCGACGCCCGACAATACGACATCGCGACATCGCGATACGACATCACGACATCGCGATACGACATCACGACATTGCGATACGACATAATGACATAATTGTCGCGATGTCGTATCGCAATGATGTGATGTCGTATCGCAATGTCGAGTTGTCGTATCGCAATGTCGCACTGTCGTATCGTGATGTCGCGATGTCGCGTTGTCGGGCGTCGCATTGTCGCCCACGACAATGCGACATTGCATCTGGCCCCAACCGGACACCGTAGTTTTTTACCCTTTAGTATAGAAAATACCATTATTTATTAATTGTAAAGCGGACCTAAAGGAAAACCCGAAGTACTATTTTTCATTTAAAATAACCAACGCTTCATCAGCTGTTATTTCTTTAGTTCAATAAATGTCGAATGTACAAGCTTGTATGGACGGTCTGACACACAGAATGCTGGTGATTCAATAGATATCAGACCCTCGCCACATTAAAGGGACAGAATGTGATCTAGGATTTGATTGGTTATAGGTCAAATACGAGAAAACTTTCAGAAAGTGCTTCAATTTCATATAAAACTTGCATTTTCATGAAATTAAGCCGCATGTTACATTTTACCGTTCCTCGACTTGTAAGTGGGTGTCGGTTCTTACAGTGGCGGGAGGTGTACAGTACTGGTTCTACCCAGAAAAAGTGGGTGGTCTGCCTCCACCACAAAAAAAACGACCGACATATATAACTGACATGTGTTGAAAATTACGTAAACATTATACAAACAAACAAACAAACATTTTACCATTCGATTCATTATTGTGAACGAAAACGTTAGTTCTGAAAAGCTCGACGACTCGTCTACGTTTTGTTGCCAAACCATAGACATTGATTTAAATGTGGATTTTATCGCTAACAGTTGTGTATATATATATATAATTCAAATCAAATGTACTTCTATCACACAATTTATATTCATATGAATTACTATTAATGATATATACAACAAAACTAGCCGAGTCGCCAAGTTTTCCAGACCAAACTTTTTCATTAACAATAATTAAATCGTACGGGTAATGGGTCCTAGTTTAGCGCCTATGTCCATTGAATTGATTCTGAAACACAGTATGATGGATGTATTCGTATTTCGATTGACACCCGACTTTCATATCGCCTCCACTGCCTTTAAACTGTATAAAATGTATACTTGCGACAAGGTTCTGTCTGAGATCTGCATATAGATAGTGTTTAGCAATATTCGATCGTTCTCCTGCAACAATATATATATAACATCGTGTGTAATGTTCTGTAACAGAGTAATTATATTTAAACAAGTATATTTTATTTTACTATAATTCATTAGCGAAGAACGAAAAAGTCATTATGTGTTTTCGTCTATGGCAACTACACACTGTAAGTTCTATGTATATGAGTGTAGCCTGCCGAAAGCTTGTTACATGTAAAAAATATAAAAGAACACACGGTAGACTCGATTCTGACTATAAATACAGTAAGGGACCTTTGGCAGCAATGCACACAAATAAGTGAAGAAAGCAGCAGACTGGGTTTTATTGAGTCTGTTATAAGATGCCACATCTTACAGCCCAACCTTACAATCCCCCTAGCGCCGGTGTAGGTCTAATTACACTAATCAACAGGATGTGCTCGCCTGGTGTATCGAAAGTAGTTCTCTATTAAAGAGTGCTAATCTTTTTTTTCTTTAAAAACTTTTTTTAGTGCAATTTCCTGTTAATTTTGGCTGTAACTGTGTTCTGGACATGTTACTGATATTTTGAAATGCAGGTCATCATGCTGATACAGATTTCAATGGTGAAAGTAGGGTGGATATGAATTTGTGATTTGCTTTAAAAACGTTGACATTTGAGCGGTATTTGTAAACAAGAGAAGAACTTTTTCTTTGAAGGTATTAAGCACCCGCTTTGCTGGTTGATTTTCATGAGCAGACACACTTGTCTTCATGCCAAAGTACGTTTCTCAGCATTCTAAAGAGGTTTGACTTTTCTACAGGTCAGTAAACATGAGATGTTACTATGGACGTGAATGAGAGAAACATTTACGCTGTTATAACCTGTAAGCGATATTCTACTTTACAGTCATAGTGATTGGGCTAAATGATCCCCAAAGATCCTCAATGATCGCAAAGGATCAATGAGTGAATATAGATCAGTAAGTAATATCACTACTGAATCGGAGCACGGAGATACTTTTTGCGGCCGTCACACGGCAACAAACGAACGCTATAATCTGAGCTGGTTCCAAACAGTTGAGAGTAAAATGCAGGTCCGTAGCCACGCTGGGGCACACCGAGGTAGAATTTCGGGAATGTGCATACTTTACATATAAACAACTTCAGTATGAAAAAAATAATCAATCATTAAGAAAAAACAAACTTGGTATCATCAATGTCACCTAGACAGGTTCCATAACTCTGTATTGCGTTTTAGAAAAATTATGGCCCAGAAACTGGTTAAAAAATGTTTGAACATTTAGTGTGAAAACACATTTATTTGATAACTTTTAGTTTCATTATAAATATGTTACCTTCGAAAACATTACTCTACAAATGCAAGCTAGTAAATTCAAGTCTTCGTGACTTCTGCAACATGAATGTGGAAACCCTTACACACCTTTTTTGGAGAATGTCACACTATACTGAGTTGCAAAAGAAAGTGTGCACTGAGTTCTTTTTAGAATTAATTGTATCAATTCAAAAATTCATACGTCATGTTTGGTACCAAAATTGTTATCATTCCATTGCCAATATCATGTTGTCATTTGTTTTTCAATAGGTTGAATCAATAAATGACTGTCGCTTGATAAAGGGGATAGGGGTGTAAAGTAAAAATTGCAAAAGCGTACTTTTGCAACTGAGTATAGTATGCCAGAGCTTTTGGTCACAATTACAACACAGTCTACAAATAATTATTTTTCAAATTTACTTCTGGTTTTTTAAAGACTGTATCATTTCATGTAAAAATTACAGAAACACTTGTATTTTAAACATTATTATTATTATTTCAAAATATTTCCTAAACAGACATAGGCATAATTTAACCATCTGTAATATTGACTGCTTCATTATAGGAAAGATATTGAAGAACTGATTGCGTTTTTAGATGGTTGTATTATAGGACATATATTAAAGAACTGACTGCGTTATTAGATGGCTATATTATAGGAATGATATTGAAGAACTGATTGCGTTATGAGATGTTATATTATAGGAAAGATATTGAAGAACAGATTGCGTTATTGGATGGCTATATTATAGGAAAGATATTGAAGAAATGCCTGCGTTATTATATGTTATATTATAGGAAATATATTGAAGAACTGATTGCGTATTGAGATGGTTGTATTATAGGAAATATATTGAAGAACTGATTGCGTATTGAGATGGTTGTATTATAGGAAAGATATTGAAGAACTGATTGCGTTTTAAGAGGGTTGTATTATAGGAAATATGTTGAAGAACTGATTGCGTTATTAGATGTTATATTATAGGAAAGATATTGAAGAACTGATTGCGTTATTGGATGGTTGTATTATAGGAAATATATTGAAGAACTGATTGCGTTATTAGATGGTTGTATTATAGGAAATATATTGAAGAACTGATTGCGTTATTAGATGGTTGTATTATAGGAAAGATATTGAAGAACTGATTGCGTTATTAGATGGTTGTATTATAGGAAAGATATTGAAGAAATGATTGCGTTTTAAATGGTTGTATTATAGGAAATATATTGAAGAATTGATTGCGTTATTAGATGGTTGTATTATAGGAAAGATATTGAAGAATTGATTGCGTTATTAGATGGTTGTATTATAGGAAAGATATTGAAGAACTGATTGCGTTTTTAGATGGTTGTATTATAGGAAATATATTGAAGAACTGATTGCATTTGAAGATGGTTGTATTATAGGAAATATATTGAAGAGCTGATTGCGTTATTAGATGGTTATATTATAGGAAAGATATTGTAGAACTGATTGCGGTCCCCCACCACTACCCACTCCCCTCCCCTCCCCTTCCTCCAACAACACACCTTAAGTCATGTTGCCTCTCCTTTCAACCGGAATTTCAAATCCTAAATCCGCCCCTGGTTCTTGATAATGCTCTGAGAAGAAACTGTTTGAATCAAAGCGGACGACGGACGAAGAATGATACCAATAGCTCTCTGAGCCTTCAGCTCAGTTGAGTCAAAAAGGAAATTACACGTGAAAGCAGAATCTATTTAAGAAATAGATACATTTCAACAAATAAAAAACATTTTACACAAATGAAGCCTTTCATAGACAATAATTATAAAAACAATTTCAAAAGAGAAACCTTTTATACGAAATGATATTTTTAAAAGAACCCTTTTACACGGAATGAAGTTCTTTCAAATAGATTCTTGCGCACACTGTTAAAGGGACACATGGAAATCTTGATGTGTTAAAATCTTACGGCGTCCGCTTGTTTTTCTACATATTTTGCATATGTACAATCAATAATATTAATTATTAGAATAGGTCAATTAATTTTATGTAAGCAGTTTTAGAGTAAACATTAAACTTGATTAAATACTTGATATTAAACTCAAGATTGCCCCCTTACGTAGTCCGAGTATTAACTTTCAGACCCCATTCAACCCCTTCTTCAAGAAGCGAAAATTGGGTTGGCTGGGGTATGAAATAAAATCATAATTTCGGCTTAAAAAGTTTGCATATTGTAAAATTCAAACATATAACAGGTAATTTTAAACAGATTATCGCAATTTTTAATAAAAATGTTTATAAACATGTTTTATTTTCGAAATATCTGTTATAAAATCCTGCTAATAGAAACTTCCCCATCATTTAATGAAAATAAGGCGGGACCACGTATTGGTGTGCCCCTTTAACGTAATAGACTCTTTCATATAAGTTGAAAACCGGGTTAGTGGAGACGAGTTATCATAAATAGTGCGCATAAAATGTCAAAATAAATGTTTGGCCAAAACTAGCATCTCGATCAATATTCACGTTGCGTGGATACATCTCTGCGGTATTTTTGATGTTGAAAAACAGCTTATTTGGCGCCGATATTCGAGGCTTTTGCCTGCATGTTTAATTTGTTGATCTGTAAATGGTTGGCGGGTGACACTTGTTATGTGGTCTTCTTCACTTGTTTCAAGCATTACATTTACCATTTAAAGTAGTTATCCCGCCAAATAACGGCTAAATTACAATACAAAACAGTAGATGTTCCGCCAATTAACGGCTAAATTACACTACAAAACCGTGTATCAAAACTCTATCCAGGTGTTCAGGTCATATAATAGTGTATATATGCCGATCAAAAGTATGATATTGTTTACGGGTTCTTAAAATACCCGCGACTGAATATGGGTAAAATGAATTAAGAGATGGTAACTATTATTGCAACGTTTCAGTTTTGGGCCTTGACGTGACTGGTTAAAGCCGTTTATATTGTGTCTATAGAGTTTGGATTCTCAAAATATGTAAGTTATATACCTCGTCGTCAGTAGGTTTAGAAACGGCGTACTTGAAATTTGGCTGTTGTTTGCGGCATAGCTAATATAAGGCATGTTCCAAATAAATACGCCTAGATGACACTTTACCCACGTGACCGAGCGGGTAATAACCTTACCATCTAACATCGACCCGAACTTGCATCGGCCAGCCTACGACCGTAGCTATTTAATTGTACTGATGAGCCTATGGCCATAACTTCTTAACTGCATCGGTGAGCCTATGACCATACTGCTTAACTGCATCGGTGCGACTATGACCTTAACTTATAAACTACATGTACATGGATGAGCCTATGACCATAACTTATAAACTACATGGATGAGCCTATGGCCATAACTTCATAACTGCATTGGTGAGCCTATGACCATAACTGATTAACTACATCGGTGAGCCTATGTCCATAACTCTTTAACTGTATTGTCGGGCCAATTGGCCTTAAAGTTACAGAGTCACTATATCAATCGATTTCTTCTTTGTAGGCGTATCCTTATGTGTAACTTCATGTTCACCAGCTCATGTCGAAATCGGGTATTTAAGAGAGCAAATATAGCGCAGGAAATTATTTAATGTTTACAGAAAAAAAGTTATCCTCTTTCGGGGCTCGAACACACGACCTTCTTATTTCAAGTCAGGTGCTCTGCTCTATCCACTGAACTATAACGCTACTTCTGAAAATAGTATACGAACTACCATTTATTATGAGCCAAAATAACTTCATATATTTGAAAGCAACTCAAGATGGATCAATAAATATCTTGTCGCACGTGTAAATTAACATTGTCTGGTGTAGTACTGTATGTTATCAATATGAAACTAATACTTCGCCACAAAACAACCATATCTCGACTTGTCATTTAGCGCTTGATGAGTTTGTTTTTGCGCGCTAGTTATTACGTAATGCCTAGTTAGTGTTAAAAATGCTACAACATACCAATAAATAGCCGTGGTCTAGTGGTCCAGCGTACATCCTTCAAAACTTAAAAGTGCAAGGCTGTGGTTCAAATCCCGTTCCTGGCAACTATTTTTTATCACATATTCTGAAGCGGTATATTTATCGAGGTTGCCTGTACGGAGGCTAAATAAAATTGTGAAATCGTATGCATCGATTTCTGCTGATATACCGACTTCTGGGGTGTTCGTCGATTTGAAACAACTTCACATATTCATGAGTTATTACCAGTTAAATAGGGATTGTGTAGATTTAACTACTTAACTGCATTGGTGAGCCAATGACCGTAACTACTTAACTATATCAGTGTGCCAATGACCATAACTACTTAACTATATCGGTGTGCCTAAGATCGTAACTATACTTAACTGAATTGGTGAGCCTATGGCCGTAAAATACTTAACTTCATTGGTGAGCTTATGACCTTAACTACATAACTGTATTGGTGAGCCTATGACAGTAACTACTTAAATGTATTGGTGAATCTATGACCTTAACTACATAATTGTAGTTATTAGCCTATGGTCTTAACTACTTAACTGCATTGGTGAGCCTATGACCGTAACTACTTACCTATATCGGTGTGCCTATGATCGTAACTATACTTAACTGCATTGGTGAGCCTATGACCGTAACTACTTAACTGCATTGGTGAGCCTATGACCGTAACTACTTAACTGCATTGGTGAGACTATGACCTTAACTACTTAACTACATTGGTGAGCCTATGGCCTTAACTACTTAAATGCATTGGTGAGCCTATGACCTTAACTACATAACTTTATTGTGAGCCTATGACTTTCACTACTTAAATGTATTGATGAATTGAAGTGAATGTTGTTTAACGGCTCATCAACACAGTATATGTTATATAGAGCCGCCCCAGAGAGAGGGGAAGGAAACATAGGAATCCGAAAACCGTGCTCTACTCTTATTATCGAATATATTCTTATGGTTCTTTAAAGTGCTCGGAGGATAGACCGATACACGGGACCGCAAGATTTACGTCCCCATCCGACGGACGAGGCTAAGCCCAAGAACACCCCGACGAAACTCAGTGGCACCACGGAGGATTGAACCGGGGCCTCCGGTTACAATTCCGCCGCGCTACCGACTGCGCCATGCCAGCCCTTAAATGTAATGTATTGGTGAGTCTATGACCTTAACTTCATAACTGCATTGGTAAGCATATGGTCTTAACTACTTAACTGCATTGGTGAGCCTATGACCGTAACTACTTAACTATATCGGTGTGCCTATGACCGCAACTACTTAACTTCTTTGGTGAGCCTATGACCGCAACTGCTTAACTGCATTGGTGAGCCTATGACCATAACTACATAACTGTATTGGTGAGCCTATGACCGAAACTACTTAACTGTATCGGTGAGCCTATGACCGAAACTACTTAACTGCATTGGTGAGCCAATGACCTTAACTACTTAACTGCATTGGTTAGCCTGTGACCTTAACTACATAACTGTATTGGTGAGCCTATGACATTAACTACATAACTGCATTGGTGAGCCTATGACCGAAACTACTTAACTGCATTGGTGAGCCAATGACCTTAAGTACATAACTACATTTGCGAGCATATGGTCCTAACTACTTAACTGCATTGGGTAGCCTATGACCTTAACTACATAACTGCATTGGTGAGTCTATGGCCGTGACTACTTAATTTAAAAAATAAATACGAATACACATAAAAGGTTATTGTTTTTAACAGAACATAACTTTCCTGTATGGATTTGATCTTATCCTGAATGAATCTAATAGAATTCCATATATTTGATTAATATCCCGCCTAAATAGATATGTAGATGATGAAGAAATCTATAAAATGCAGAAAATCCATTCAATTCCGAACTAGATGTTATAGCTAATTATCTGGAACCAGTCTGGAACAAACTATCGTGTTGTAGAAGGGGTTCTACAAGTGTAGTAATCGATCAGTTAAATGTTCACATTCAATTTATTGAAACTGAATTGGAAAAAATCGAAAACCCAAACTAGATGAAAAAGCACGCAGCAGTATTATTTATCGCATGTCTGAGAGTACTTTCTATTGTCCAAAGTCGTATAATATTTTCAATACAGGGAAATGAAAGGGTACTGACATTTCGTATAACGGTACACTTTTTAAAAAATGTGCCGTTATACCAGATATCATACAAGGTGGCGTGGCTAGCGATCAAACAGTTATAGAATATCCAACTTGGTATCATGAAAATGTATCGGCTAACACCTCGATATATTTCATGATATATGCTCGCAACACCTCGTTGGACATTCTAACACTGGACAGTACGCATGTCACCGCCTCTCTACCATGGACAGTACGCATGTCACCTCCTCTCTAACACTGGACAGTACGCATGTCACCTCCTCTCTAACAGAGTACATTACACATGTCACCTCCTCTCTAACAGTGTACATTACACATGTCACCTCCTCTCTAACAGTGTACATTACACATGTCACCTCCTCTCTAACAGGGTACATTACACATGTCACCTCCTCTCTAACAGTGTACATTACACATGTCACCTCCTCTCTAACACTGGACAGTACGCATGTCACCTCCTCTCTAATAGGGTACATTACGCATGTCACCTTCTCTCTAACAGAGTACATTACACATGTCACCTCCTCTCTAACAGTGTACATTACACATGTCACCTCCTCTCTAACAGTGTACATTACACATGTCACCTCCTCTCTAACAGGGTACATTACACATGTCACCTCCTCTCTAACACTGGACAGTACGCATGTCACCTCCTCTCTAACAGTGTACATTACACATGTCACCTCCTCTCTAACAGAGTACATTACACATGTCACCTCCTCTCTAACAGTGTACATTACACATGTCACCTCCTCTCTAACAGTGTACATTACACATGTCACCTCCTCTCTAACAGGGTACATTACACATGTCACCTCCTCTCTAACACTGGACAGTACGCATGTCACCTCCTCTCTAACACTGGACAGTACGCATGTCACCTCCTCTCTAACACTGGACAGTACGCATGTCACCTCCTCTCTAACACTGGACAGTACGCATGTCACCTCCTCTCTAACACTGGACAGTACGCATGTCACCTCCTCTCTAACACTGGACAGTACGCATGTCACCTCCTCTCTAACACTGGACAGTACGCATGTCACCTCCTCTCTAACAGAGTACATTACACATGTCACCTCCTCTCTAACAGGGTACATTACACATGTCACCTCCTCTCTAACACTGGACAGTACGCATGTCACCTCCTCTCTAACACTGGACAGTACGCATGTCACCTCCTCTCTAACACTGGACAGTACGCATGTCACCTCCTCTCTAACACTGGACAGTACGCATGTCACCTCCTCTCTAACACTGGACAGTACGCATGTCACCTCCTCTCTAACAGTGTACATTACACATGTCACCTCCTCTCTAACAGGGTACATTACACATGTCACCTCCTCTCTAACACTGGACAGTACGCATGTCACCTCCTCTCTAACACTGGACAGTACGCATGTCACCTCCTCTCTAACACTGGACAGTACGCATGTCACCTCCTCTCTAACACTGGACAGTACGCATGTCACCTCCTCTCTAACACTGGACAGTACGCATGTCACCTCCTCTCTAACACTGGACAGTACGCATGTCACCTCCTCTCTAACACTGGACAGTACGCATGTCACCTCCTCTCTAACACTGGACAGTACGCATGTCACCTCCTCTCTAACACTGGGCAGTACGCATGTCACCTCCTCTCTAACACTGGACAGTACGCATGTCACCTCCTCTCTAACACTGGACAGTACGCATGTCACCTCCTCTCTAACAGTGTACATTACACATGTCACCTCCTCTCTAACAGGGTACATTACACATGTCACCTCCTCTCTAACACTGGACAGTACGCATGTCACCTCCTCTCTAACACTGGACAGTACGCATGTCACCTCCTCTCTAACACTGGACAGTACGCATGTCACCTCCTCTCTAACACTGGACAGTACGCATGTCACCTCCTCTCTAACACTGGACAGTACGCATGTCACCTCCTCTCTAACAGTGGACAGTACGCATGTCACCTCCTCTCTAACACTGGACAGTACGCATGTCACCTCCTCTCTAACACTGGACAGTACGCATGTCACCTCCTCTCTAACACTGGACAGTACGCATGTCACCTCCTCTCTAACACTGGACAGTACGCATGTCACCTCCTCTCTAACACTGGACAGTACGCATGTCACCTCCTCTCTAACACTGGACAGTACGCATGTCACCTCCTCTCTAACAGTGTACATTACGCATGTCACCTCCTCTCTAACACTGGACAGTACGCATGTCACCTCCTCTCTAACACTGGACAGTACGCATGTCACCTCCTCTCTAACACTGGACAGTACGCATGTCACCTCCTCTCTAACACTGGACAGTACGCATGTCACCTCCTCTCTAACACTGGACAGTACGCATGTCACCTCCTCTCTAACAGTGTACATTACACATGTCACCTCCTCTCTAACAGGGTACATTACACATGTCACCTCCTCTCTAACACTGGACAGTACGCATGTCACCTCCTCTCTAACACTGGACAGTACGCATGTCACCTCCTCTCTAACACTGGACAATATGCATGTCACCTCCTCTCTAACACTGGACAGTACGCATGTCACCTCCTCTCTAACACTGGACAGTACGCATGTCACCTCCTCTCTAACACTGGACAGTACGCATGTCACCTCCTCTCTAACAGTGTACATTACACATGTCACCTCCTCTCTAACAGGGTACATTACACATGTCACCTCCTCTCTAACACTGGACAGTACGCATGTCACCTCCTCTCTAACACTGGACAGTACGCATGTCACCTCCTCTCTAACACTGGACAGTACGCATGTCACCTCCTCTCTAACACTGGACAGTACGCATGTCACCTCCTCTCTAACAGTGTACATTACACATGTCACCTCCTCTCTAACACTGGACAGTACGCATGTCACCTTCTCTCTAACACTGGACAGTACGCATGTCACCTCCTCTCTAACACTGGACAGTACGCATGTCACCTCCTCTCTAACACTGGACAGTACGCATGTCACCTCCTCTCTAACACTGGACAGTACGCATGTCACCTCCTCTCTAACAGAGTACATTACACATGTCACCTCCTCTCTAACAGGGTACATTACACATGTCACCTCCTCTCTAACACTGGACAGTACGCATGTCACCTCCTCTCTAACACTGGACAGTACGCATGTCACCTCCTCTCTAACACTGGACAGTACGCATGTCACCTCCTCTCTAACACTGGACAGTACGCATGTCACCTCCTCTCTAACACTGGACAGTACGCATGTCACCTCCTCTCTAACACTGGACAGTACGCATGTCACCTCCTCTCTAACAGTGTACATTACACATGTCACCTCCTCTCTAACAGGGTACATTACACATGTCACCTCCTCTCTAACACTGGACAGTACGCATGTCACCTCCTCTCTAACACTGGACAGTACGCATGTCACCTCCTCTCTAACACTGGACAGTACGCATGTCACCTCCTCTCTAACACTGGACAGTACGCATGTCACCTCCTCTCTAACAGTGTACATTACACATGTCACCTCCTCTCTAACACTGGACAGTACGCATGTCACCTCCTCTCTAACACTGGACAGTACGCATGTCACCTCCTCTCTAACACTGGACAGTACGCATGTCACCTCCTCTCTAACACTGGACAGTACGCATGTCACCTCCTCTCTAACACTGGACAGTACGCATGTCACCTCCTCTCTAACACTGGACAGTACGCATGTCACCTCCTCTCTAACAGTGTACATTACACATGTCACCTCCTCTCTAACAGGGTACATTACACATGTCACCTCCTCTCTAACACTGGACAGTACGCATGTCACCTCCTCTCTAACACTGGACAGTACGCATGTCACCTCCTCTCTAACACTGGACAGTACGCATGTCACCTCCTCTCTAACACTGGACAGTACGCATGTCACCTCCTCTCTAACACTGGACAGTACGCATGTCACCTCCTCTCTAACACTGGACAGTACGCATGTCACCTCCTCTCTAACAGTGTACATTACACATGTCACCTCCTCTCTAACAGGGTACATTACACATGTCACCTCCTCTCTAACACTGGACAGTACGCATGTCACCTCCTCTCTAACACTGGACAGTACGCATGTCACCTCCTCTCTAACACTGGACAGTACGCATGTCACCTCCTCTCTAACACTGGACAGTACGCATGTCACCTCCTCTCTAACACTGGACAGTACGCATGTCACCTCCTCTCTAACAGAGTACAGTACGCATGTCACCTCCTCTCTAACAGTGTACATTACACATGTCACCTCCTCTCTAACAGGGTACATTACACATGTCACCTCCTCTCTAACACTGGACAGTACGCATGTCACCTCCTCTCTAACACTGGACAGTACGCATGTCACCTCCTCTCTAACACTGGACAGTACGCATGTCACCTCCTCTCTAACACTGGACAGTACGCATGTCACCTCCTCTCTAACACTGGACAGTACGCATGTCACCTCCTCTCTAACACTGGACAGTACGCATGTCACCTCCTCTCTAACACTGGACAGTACGCATGTCACCTCCTCTCTAACACTGGACAGTACACATGTCACCTCCTCTCTAACACTGGACAGTACACATGTCACCTCCTCTCTAACACTGGACAGTACGCATGTCACCTCCTCTCTAACAGTGTACATTACACATGTCACCTCCTCTCTAACACTGGACAGTACGCATGTCACCTCCTCTCTAACACTGGACAGTACGCATGTCACCTCCTCTCTAACACTGGACAGTACGCATGTCACCTCCTCTCTAACACTGGACAGTACGCATGTCACCTCCTCTCTAATACTGGACAGTACGCATGTCACCTCCTCTCTAACAGTGTACATTACACATGTCACCTCCTCTCTAACAGGGTACATTACACATGTCACCTCCTCTCTAACACTGGACAGTACGCATGTCACCTCCTCTCTAACACTGGACAGTACGCATGTCACCTCCTCTCTAACACTGGACAGTACGCATGTCACCTCCTCTCTAACACTGGACAGTACGCATGTCACCTCCTCTCTAACACTGGACAGTACGCATGTCACCTCCTCTCTAACACTGGACAGTACGCATGTCACCTCCTCTCTAACACTGGACAGTACGCATGTCACCTCCTCTCTAACACTGGACAGTACGCATGTCACCTCCTCTCTAACACTGGACAGTACGCATGTCACCTCCTCTCTAACACTGGACAGTACGCATATCACCTCCTCTCTAACACTGGACAGTACGCATGTCACCTCCTCTCTAACAGTGTACATTACACATGTCACCTCCTCTCTAACAGGGTACATTACGCATGTCACCTCCTCTCTAACACTGGACAGTACGCATGTCACCTCCTCTCTAACACTGGACAGTACGCATGTCACCTCCTCTCTAACACTGGACAGTACGCATGTCACCTCCTCTCTAACACTGGACAGTACGCATGTCACCTCCTCTCTAACACTGGACAGTACGCATGTCACCTCCTCTATAACACTGGACAGTACGCATGTCACCTCCTCTCTAACACTGGACAGTACGCATGTCACCTCCTCTCTAACACTGGACAGTACGCATGTCACCTCCTCTCTAACACTGGACAGTACGCATGTCACATCCTCTCTAACACTGGACAGTACGCATGTCACCTCCTCTCTAACACTGGACAGTACGCATGTCACCTCCTCTCTAACACTGGACAGTACGCATGTCACCTCCTCTCTAACACTGGACAGTACGCATGTCACCTCCTCTCTAACACTGGACAGTACACATGTCACCTCCTCTCTAACACTAGACAGTACGCATGTCACCTCCTCTCTAACACTGGACAGTACACATGTCACCTCCTCTCTAACACTGGACAGTACGCATGTCACCTCCTCTCTAACAGTGTACATTACACATGTCACCTCCTCTCTAACACTGGACAGTACGCATGTCACCTCCTCTCTAACACTGGACAGTACGCATGTCACCTCCTCTCTAACACTGGACAATACGCATGTCACCTCCTCTCTAACACTGGACAGTACGCATGTCACCTCCTCTCTAACACTGGACAGTACGCATGTCACCTCCTCTCTAACACTGGACAGTACGCATGTCACCTCCTCTCTAACAGTGTACATTACACATGTCACCTCCTCTCTAACAGGGTACATTACACATGTCACCTCCTCTCTAACACTGGACAGTACGCATGTCACCTCCTCTCTAACACTGGACAGTACGCATGTCACCTCCTCTCTAACACTGGACAGTACGCATGTCACCTCCTCTCTAACACTGGACAGTACGCATGTCACCTCCTCTCTAACACTGGACAGTACGCATGTCACCTCCTCTCTAACACTGGACAGTACGCATGTCACCTCCTCTCTAACAGTGTACATTACACATGTCACCTCCTCTCTAACAGGGTACATTACACATGTCACCTCCTCTCTAACACTGGACAGTACGCATGTCACCTCCTCTCTAACACTGGACAGTACGCATGTCACCTCCTCTCTAACACTGGACAGTACGCATGTCACCTCCTCTCTAACACTGGACAGTACGCATGTCACCTCCTCTCTAACACTGGACAGTACGCATGTCACCTCCTCTCTAACACTGGACAGTACGCATGTCACCTCCTCTCTAACACTGGACAGTACGCATGTCACCTCCTCTCTAACACTGGACAGTACGCATGTCACCTCCTCTCTAACAGTGTACATTACACATGTCACCTCCTCTCTAACAGGGTACATTACACATGTCACCTCCTCTCTAACACTGGACAGTACGCATGTCACCTCCTCTCTAACACTGGACAGTACGCATGTCACCTCCTCTCTAACACTGGACAGTACGCATGTCACCTCCTCTCTAACACTGGACAGTACGCATGTCACCTCCTCTCTAACACTGGACAGTACGCATGTCACCTCCTCTCTAACACTGGACAGTACGCATGTCACCTCCTCTCTAACACTGGACAGTACGCATGTCACCTCCTCTCTAACACTGGACAGTACGCATGTCACCTCCTCTCTAACACTGGACAGTACGCATGTCACCTCCTCTCTCACACTGGACAGTACGCATGTCACCTCCTCTCTAACACTGGACAGTACGCATGTCACCTCCTCTCTAACACTGGACAGTACGCATGTCACCTCCTCTCTAACACTGGACAGTACGCACTGGACAGTACGCATGTCACCTCCTCTCTAACACTGGACAGTACGCATGTCACCTCCTCTCTAACAGTGTACATTACACATGTCACCTCCTCTCTAACACTGGACAGTACACATGTCACCTCCTCTCTAACACTGGACAGTACACATGTCACCTCCTCTCTAACACTGGACAGTACACATGTCACCTCCTCTCTAACACTGGACAGTACACATGTCACCTCCTCTCTAACACTGGACAGTACGCATGTCACCTCCTCTCTAACAGTGTACATTACACATGTCACCTCCTCTCTAACACTGGACAGTACACATGTCACCTCCTCTCTAACACTGGACAGTACACATGTCACCTCCTCTCTAACACTGGACAGTACACATGTCACCTCCTCTCTAACACTGGACAGTACACATGTCACCTCCTCTCTAACAGTGGACAGTACGCATGTCACCTCCTCTCTAACACTGGACAGTACGCATGTCACCTCCTCTCTAACACTGGACAGTACGCATGTCACCTCCTCTCTAACACTGGACAGTACGCATGTCACCTCCTCTCTAACAGTGGACAGTACGCATGTCACCTCCTCTCTAACACTGGACAGTACACATGTCACCTCCTCTCTAACACTGGACAGTACACATGTCACCTCCTCTCTAACACTGGACAGTACACATGTCACCTCCTCTCTAACACTGGACAGTACGCATGTCACCTCCTCTCTAACACTGGACAGTACGCATGTCACCTCCTCTCTAACACTGGACAGTACGCATGTCACCTCCTCTCTAACAGTGTACATTACGCATGTCACCTCCTCTCTAACACTGGACAGTACGCATGTCACCTCCTCTCTAACACTGGACAGTACGCATGTCACCTCCTCTCTAACACTGGACAGTACGCATGTCACCTCCTCTCTAACACTGGACAGTACGCATGTCACCTCCTCTCTAACACTGGACAGTACGCATGTCACCTCCTCTCTAACAGTGGACAGTACGCATGTCACCTCCTCTCTAACACTGGAGAGTACACATGTCACCTCCTCTCTAACACTGGACAGTACACATGTCACCTCCTCTCTAACACTGGACAGTACACATGTCACCTCCTCTCTAACACTGGACAGTACGCATGTCACCTCCTCTCTAACACTGGACAGTACACATGTCACCTCCTCTCTAACACTGGACAGTACACATGTCACCTCCTCTCTAACAGTGTACAGTACACATGTCACCTCCTCTCTAACAGTGTACAGTACACATGTCATCTCCTCTCTAACAGTGTACAGTACGCATGTCACCTCCTCTCTAACAGTGTACATTACACATGTCACCTCCTCTCTAACACTGGACAGTACGCATGTCACCTCCTCTCTAACAGTGTACATTACACATGTCACCTCCTCTCTAACAGGGTACATTACACATGTCACCTCCTCTCTAACACTGGACAGTACGCATGTCACCTCCTCTCTAACACTGGACAGTACGCATGTCACCTCCTCTCTAACACTGGACAGTACGCATGTCACCTCCTCTCTAACACTGGACAGTACGCATGTCACCTCCTCTCTAACACTGGACAGTACGCATGTCACCTCCTCTCTAACAGTGGACAGTACGCATGTCACCTCCTCTCTAACACTGGAGAGTACACATGTCACCTCCTCTCTAACACTGGACAGTACACATGTCACCTCCTCTCTAACACTGGACAGTACACATGTCACCTCCTCTCTAACACTGGACAGTACGCATGTCACCTCCTCTCTAACACTGGACAGTACACATGTCACCTCCTCTCTAACACTGGACAGTACACATGTCACCTCCTCTCTAACAGTGTACAGTACACATGTCACCTCCTCTCTAACAGTGTACAGTACACATGTCATCTCCTCTCTAACAGTGTACAGTACGCATGTCACCTCCTCTCTAACAGTGTACATTACACATGTCACCTCCTCTCTAACACTGGACAGTACGCATGTCACCTCCTCTCTAACAGTGTACATTACACATGTCACCTCCTCTCTAACAGGGTACATTACACATGTCACCTCCTCTCTAACACTGGACAGTACGCATGTCACCTCCTCTCTAACACTGGACAGTACGCATGTCACCTCCTCTCTAACACTGGACAGTACGCATGTCACCTCCTCTCTAACACTGGACAGTACGCATGTCACCTCCTCTCTAACACTGGACAGTACGCATGTCACCTCCTCTCTAACACTGGACAGTACGCATGTCACCTCCTCTCTAACACTGGACAGTACGCATGTCACCTCCTCTCTAACACTGGACAGTACGCATGTCACCTCCTCTCTAACAGTGTACATTACACATGTCACCTCCTCTCTAACAGGGTACATTACACATGTCACCTCCTCTCTAACACTGGACAGTACGCATGTCACCTCCTCTCTAACACTGGACAGTACGCATGTCACCTCCTCTCTAACACTGGACAGTACGCATGTCACCTCCTCTCTAACACTGGACAGTACGCATGTCACCTCCTCTCTAACACTGGACAGTACGCATGTCACCTCCTCTCTAACACTGGACAGTACGCATGTCACCTCCTCTCTAACACTGGACAGTACGCATGTCACCTCCTCTCTAACACTGGACAGTACGCATGTCACCTCCTCTCTAACACTGGACAGTACGCATGTCACCTCCTCTCTAACACTGGACAGTACGCATAGTCACCTCCTCTCTAACACTGGACAGTACGCATGTCACCTCCTCTCTAACAGTGTACATTACACATGTCACCTCCTCTCTAACAGGGTACATTACGCATGTCACCTCCTCTCTAACACTGGACAGTACGCATGTCACCTCCTCTCTAACACTGGACAGTACGCATGTCACCTCCTCTCTAACACTGGACAGTACGCATGTCACCTCCTCTCTAACACTGGACAGTACGCATGTCACCTCCTCTCTAACACTGGACAGTACGCATGTCACCTCCTCTCTAACACTGGACAGTACGCATGTCACCTCCTCTCTAACACTGGACAGTACGCATGTCACCTCCTCTCTAACACTGGACAGTACGCATGTCACCTCCTCTCTAACACTGGACAGTACGCATGTCACCTCCTCTCTAACACTGGACAGTACGCATGTCACCTCCTCTCTAACACTGGACAGTACGCATGTCACCTCCTCTCTAACACTGGACAGTACGCATGTCACCTCCTCTCTAACACTGGACAGTACACATGTCACCTCCTCTCTAACACTAGACAGTACGCATGTCACCTCCTCTCTAACACTGGACAGTACACATGTCACCTCCTCTCTAACACTGGACAGTACGCATGTCACCTCCTCTCTAACAGTGTACATTACACATGTCACCTCCTCTCTAACACTGGACAGTACGCATGTCACCTCCTCTCTAACACTGGACAGTACGCATGTCACCTCCTCTCTAACACTGAACAATACGCATGGTCACCTTCCTCTCTAACACTGGACAGTACGCATGTCACCTCCTCTCTAACACTGGACAGTACGCATGTCACCTTCCTCTCTAACACTGGACAGTACGCATGTCACCTCCTCTCTAACAGTGTACATTACACATGTCACCTCCTCTCTAACAGGGTACATTACACATGTCACCTCCTCTCTAACACTGGACAGTACGCATGTCACCTCCTCTCTAACACTGGACAGTACGCATGTCACCTCCTCTCTAACACTGGACAGTACGCATGTCACCTCCTCTCTAACACTGGACAGTACGCATGTCACCCTCCTCTCTAACACTGGACAGTACGCATGTCACCTCCTCTCTAACACTGGACAGTACGCATGTCACCTCCTCTCTAACAGTGTACATTACACATGTCACCTCCTCTCTAAACAGGGTACATTACACATGTCACCTCCTCTCTAACACTGGACAGTACGCATGTCACCTCCTCTCTAACACTGGACAGTACGCATGTCACCTCCTCTCTAACACTGGACAGTACGCATGTCACCTCCTCTCTAACACTGGACAGTACGCATGTCACCTCCTCTCTAACACTGGACAGTACGCATGTCACCTCCTCTCTAACACTGGACAGTACGCATGTCACCTCCTCTCTAACACTGGACAGTACGCATGTCACCTCCTCTCTAACACTGGACAGTACGCATGTCACCTCCTCTCTAACAGTGTACATTACACATGTCACCTCCTCTCTAACAGGGTACATTACACATGTCACCTCCTCTCTAACACTGGACAGTACGCATGTCACCTCCTCTCTAACACTGGACAGTACGCATGTCACCTCCTCTCTAACACTGGACAGTACGCATGTCACCTCCTCTCTAACACTGGACAGTACGCATGTCACCTCCTCTCTAACACTGGACAGTACGCATGTCACCTCCTCTCTAACACTGGACAGTACGCATGTCACCTCCTCTCTAACACTGGACAGTACGCATGTCACCTCCTCTCTAACACTGGACAGTACGCATGTCACCTCCTCTCTAACACTGGACAGTACGCATGTCACCTCCTCTCTCACACTGGACAGTACGCATGTCACCTCCTCTCTAACACTGGACAGTACGCATGTCACCTCCTCTCTAACACTGGACAGTACGCATGTCACCTCCTCTCTAACACTGGAACAGTACGCACTGGACAGTACGCATGTCACCTCCTCTCTAACACTGGACAGTACGCATGTCACCTCCTCTCTAACAGTGTACATTACACATGTCACCTCCTCTCTAACACTGGACAGTACACATGTCACCTCCTCTCTAACACTGGACAGTACACATGTCACCTCCTCTCTAACACTGGACAGTACACATGTCACCTCCTCTCTAACACTGGACAGTACACATGTCACCTCCTCTCTAACACTGGACAGTACGCATGTCACCTCCTCTCTAACAGTGTACATTACACATGTCACCTCCTCTCTAACACTGGACAGTACACATGTCACCTCCTCTCTAACACTGGACAGTACACATGTCACCTCCTCTCTAACACTGGACAGTACACATGTCACCTCCTCTCTAACACTGGACAGTACACATGTCACCTCCTCTCTAACACTGGACAGTACGCATGTCACCTCCTCTCTAACACTGGACAGTACGCATGTCACCTCCTCTCTAACACTGGACAGTACGCATGTCACCTCCTCTCTAACACTGGACAGTACGCATGTCACCTCCTCTCTAACAGTGGACAGTACGCATGTCACCTCCTCTCTAACACTGGACAGTACACATGTCACCTCCTCTCTAACACTGGACAGTACACATGTCACCTCCTCTCTAACACTGGACAGTACGCATGTCACCTCCTCTCTAACACTGGACAGTACGCATGTCACCTCCTCTCTAACACTGGACAGTACGCATGTCACCTCCTCTCTAACACTGGACAGTACGCATGTCACCTCCTCTCTAACAGTGTACATTACGCATGTCACCTCCTCTCTAACACTGGACAGTACGCATGTCACCTCCTCTCTAACACTGGACAGTACGCATGTCACCTCCTCTCTAACACTGGACAGTACGCATGTCACCTCCTCTCTAACACTGGACAGTACGCATGTCACCTCCTCTCTAACACTGGACAGTACGCATGTCACCTCCTCTCTAACAGTGGACAGTACGCATGTCACCTCCTCTCTAACACTGGAGAGTACACATGTCACCTCCTCTCTAACACTGGACAGTACACATGTCACCTCCTCTCTAACACTGGACAGTACACATGTCACCTCCTCTCTAACACTGGACAGTACGCATGTCACCTCCTCTCTAACACTGGACAGTACACATGTCACCTCCTCTCTAACACTGGACAGTACACATGTCACCTCCTCTCTAACAGTGTACAGTACACATGTCACCTCCTCTCTAACAGTGTACAGTACGCATGTCACCTCCTCTCTAACAGTGTACATTACACATGTCACCTCCTCTCTAACAGTGTACAGTACGCATGTCACCTCCTCTCTAACAGTGGACAGTACGCATGTCACCTCCTCTCTAACACTGGACAGTACGCATGTCACCTCCTCTCTAACGCTGGACAGTACGCATGTCACCTCCTCTCTAACAGTGTACATTACACATGTCACCTCCTCTCTAACACTGGACAGTACGCATGTCACCTCCTCTCTAACACTGGACAGTACGCATGTCACCTCCTCTCTAACACTGGACAGTACAGCATGTCACCTCCTCTCTAACAGTGTACAGTACACATGTCACCTCCTCTCTAACAGTGTACAGTACACATGTCACCTCCTCTCTAACAGTGTACAGTACGCATGTCACCTCCTCTCTAACAGTGTACATTACACATGTCACCTCCTCTCTAACAGTGTACAGTACGCATGTCACCTCCTCTCTAACAGTGTACAGTTACACATGTCACCTCCTCTCTAACAGTGTACAGTACGCATGTCACCTCCTCTCTAACAGTGTACATTACACATGTCACCTCCTCTCTAACAGTGTACATTACACATGTCACCTCCTCTCTAACAGTGTACATTACACATGTCACCTCCTCTCTAACAGCGTACAGTACACATGTCACCTCCTCTCTAACACTGGACAGTACACATGTCACCCCCTCTCTAACACTGGACAGTACACATGTCACCTCCTCTCTAACACTGGACAGTACGCATGTCACCTCCTCTCTAACACGTGTACATTACACATGTCACCTCCTCTCTAACACTGGACAGTACACATGTCACCTCCTCTCTAACACTGGACAGTACACATGTCACCTCCTCTCTAACACTGGACAGTACACATGTCACCTCCTCTCTAACACTGGACAGTACACATGTCACCTCCTCTCTAACACTGGACAGTACTCATGTCACCTCCTCTCTAACACTGGACAGTACGCATGTCACCTCCTCTCTAACACTGGACAGTACGCATGTCACCTCCTCTCTAACACTGGACAGTACGCATGTCACCTCCTCTCTAACAGTGTACATTACACATGTCACCTCCTCTCTAACAGGGTACATTACACATGTCACCTCCTCTCTAACACTGGACAGTACGCATGTCACCTCCTCTCTAACACTGGACAGTACGCATGTCACCTCCTCTCTAACACTGGACAGTACGCATGTCACCTCCTCTCTAACACTGGACAGTACGCATGTCACCTCCTCTCTAACACTGGACAGTACGCATGTCACCTCCTCTCTAACACTGGACAGTACGCATGTCACCTCCTCTCTAACAGTGGACAGTACACATGTCACCTCCTCTCTAACAGGGTACATTACACATGTCACCTCCTCTCTAACACTGGACAGTACGCATGTCACCTCCTCTCTAACACTGGACAGTACGCATGTCACCTCCTCTCTAACACTGGGACAGTACGCATGTCACCTCCTCTCTAACACTGGACAGTACGCATGTCACCTCCTCTCTAACACTGGGACAGTACGCATGTCACCTCCTCTCTAACCTGAGCAGTCTCATCTGACAGTACGCATGTCACCTCCTCTCTAACACTGGTACAGTACGCATGTCACCTCCTCTCTAACACTGGACAGTACGCATGTCACCTCCTCTCTAACACTGGGACAGTACGCATGTCACCTCCTCTCTAACACTGGACAGTACGCATGTCACCTCCTCTCTAACACGTGACAGTACAGCATGTCACCTCCTCTCTAACACTGGACAGTACGCATGTCACCTCCTCTCTAACACTGGACAGTACGCATGTCACCTCCTCTCTAACACGTGACAGTACGCATGTCACCTCCTCTCTAACACTGGACAGTACCATGTCACCTCCTCTCTAACACTGGGACAGTACGCATGTCACCTCCTCTCTAACACTGGACAGTACGCATGTCACCTCCTCTCTAACACTGGACAGTACGCATGTCACCTCCTCTCTAACACTGGACAGTACGCATGTCACCTCCTCTCTAACACTGGACAGTACGCATGTCACCTCCTCTCTAACACTGGACAGTACGCATGTCACCTCCTCTCTAACACTGGACAGTACTCATGTCACCTCCTCTCTAACACTGGACAGTACAGCATGTCACCTCCTCTCTAACACTGGACAGTACGCATGTCACCTCCTCTCTAACACTGGACAGTACGCATGTCACCTCCTCTCTAACACTGGACAGTACGCATGTCACCTCCTCTCTAACTCTGGACAGTACGCATGTCACCTCCTCTCTAACACTGGACAGTACGCATGTCACCTCCTCTCTAACACTGGACAGTACGCATGTCACCTCCTCTCTAACACTGGACAGTACGCATGTCACCTCCTCTCTATACACTGGACAGTACGCATGTCACCTCCTCTCTAACACTGGACAGTACGCATGTCACCTCCTCTCTACACGGACAGTACCATTCACCTCCTCTCTAACACTGGACAGTACGCATGTCACCTCCTCTCTAACACTGGACAGTACGCATGTCACCTCCTCTCTAACACTGGACAGTACGCATTCACCTCCTCTCTAACACTGGACAGTACAGCATGTCACCTCCTCTCTAACACTGGACAGTACGCATGTCACCTCCTCTCTACATGGACAGTACGCATGTCACCTCCTCTCTAACTGGACAGTACGATGCACCGCTGCTATCACTGACAGTACCATGGCAACCTCGCTCTATTCTGGGACTAGTAAGCATGTCACCTCTCATACTGGAATGTACACATGGCACCTCTCTAACTAGGACATTAAGCATTCAACGCCGCTAATAGAGGACAGTTCATGTCAGAGTCACTAGAAGAGATGATCTTAGTTAGTATGTATGTAAGCATGGAAGAGCGATAGTAGAGTTATGGTCTATGGAAAGGAGAGAGTTAGGTAGGTATAGGTCTTAGATGAGAGTTTAGTAGTTATTGATAGTATGTTAGTATGGATTATAGAGATGTTAGTATGTATGGGATAGAAGAGAGTTATAGTATGTAATGGGATAGAGTTATAGGTATGTAGGGATAAGAAGATAGGTTATAGGGTATGTAGATGGATAAGAAGAGAGTTATAGGGTATGTAGATGGATAAGAAGAGAGTTATTGGGTATGTAGATGGATAAGAAGAGAGTTATAGGGTATGTAGATGGATAAGAAGAGAGTTATAGGGTATGTAGATGGATAAGAAGAGAGTTATAGGGTATGGTAGATGGATAAGAAGAGAGTTATAGGTATGTTAGATGGGATAAGAAGAGAGTTATAGGTATGTAGATGGATAAGAAGAGAGTTATAGGGTATGTAATGGATAAGAAGAGAGTTATAGGTATGTAATGGGATAAGAAGAGAGTTATAGGTATGTAATGGATAAGAAGAGAGTTATAGGTATGTAATGGGATAAGAAGAGTATAGGGTATGTATGGATAGAGAGTTAGGGTTATGTATTGGGATAAGAAGAGAGTTATAGGGTATGTAGATGGGATAAGAAGAGGAGTTATAGGTATGTAGATGGGATATGAAGAGAGTTATAGGGTATGTAGTGGTTATGGAGAGAGTTTTAGGGTATGTAATGGGATAAGAAGAGAGTTATAGGTATGTATATGGATAAGAAGAGAGTTATAGGGTATGTTATGGGATATGAAGAGAGTTATTGTATGGTTATGGATTGAAGTGAGTTATGGGTATGGTATTGGATAGAGAGAGTTATAGGTAGTGGTTATGTGGATAGTAGAGAGTTTATGGTATGGTAGTATGGTTAGTGGAGAGTGTTATTGGGTATGTATTGGATTAGGAGAGAGTTATGGTTGGTAGT
Source organism: Cyrtodaria siliqua (assembly GCA_037043455.1). Taxonomy (NCBI): domain Eukaryota; kingdom Metazoa; phylum Mollusca; class Bivalvia; order Adapedonta; family Hiatellidae; genus Cyrtodaria; species Cyrtodaria siliqua. Next base: position 53,382 of record JAWPHD010014982.1, read on the forward strand.
AGTGGGATAGTTTGAGTGTTGTGGTTTGGTAGTGTGTTGAGTGTGTTGGTTGTGTTTTGTGTGTGTTGGTTGTTTTGTTGTTGTTGTGTGTTGGGTTGGTTTGGGTGTTGTGTGTTGGGTGTGTGGGGTTGTGGTGGTTTGTTGGGGTTGTGGTTGGTGTTGGGTGGTTGGGTTGTGGGTGGGTTGTGTTGGTGTTGTGTTGGTGGTGGGGGTGTTGGGTTGGGGGTTGGTTGGGGGGTGTTGTGTGGTTGGTGGGTTGGGGTTGGGTTTGTGGGTGTGTGGTTGGGGTTTGTGGTTTGGTAGGGTTGTTGGGTGTTGTTGTGTGGTTGGAGTGGGTTGTGTTGGGTTGGGGGTTGTTGTTTGGGTTGGGTTGTGGGTTTGGGTATGGGTGTGGTTTGGGTTGTGGGTGGTGTGGGTTGGGTTGTGTTGGTGGTGTTGGGTGGTTGGGTGTTGTGTTGGTGTGGTGGTTGGTGTTGTTGTGTGTGGTTGGGTGTTGGTTGGGGTGGTTGGTGTGTGTTGTGGTGTGGGGTTGTTGTTGTGGGTTGGTTTGTTGTTGTTGGTTGTGGGTGTTGTTGTTGGTGTGGTGGTTGGGTTTTGGTGTGTGTGTTGGATGGGGGTTGTGTTGGGTAGGGGTGGTTGGGTGTTGTGGTAGTGGTGTTTGGTGTTGGTGTTGGGGGTTGGTGTTGTGGTAGGGTTGGGGTTGTGTGGGTTGTGGTTGGGGATGGGTTTGGTTGTTGTAGTGGGGTTTGTTGGGGGTTGGGTTGGGTTGTTGGGTGTGGTTGGGTGGTTGTTGTTGAGGTAGGTTGGGTTGGTTGTGTTGTGGTAGGGGATGGGGTGTGTTGGTTGTGTTTGGGTGTGTGGTTGGTTTGTGTTGGGTGGTTTGGTTGGTAGGGATGGGTGTTGTGGTTTGGGGTTGGGGTTGGTTGTGTTGGGGTTGGTTGGGTTTGTTGTAGTGGGTTGGGATGGGGTTTGGGGTGTGTGGATGGGGTTGTGGTGTGTAGGGGTTTGGGTTGTGGGTGTTGTGTTGGATGGGGTGTTGGTTGTGGTTGGTTGGGGTTTTGGGTAGTGGAGTTGGGATGGGTTGTTGTGGGGTTGGGTTGGGGGTTGGTTGGTGTGTGTTGAGGGATGGGGTGTTGGTTGGGGTGGTTGGGGGGTTGTTGGTTTGGATGGGGTTGTGTATGTGTAGGGGTTGGGGTGTTGGTATGAGGTAGGGAATGGGGTGTTGGTATGAGGTAGGAATGGGGTTTTGGTTGAGTTGGATGGGGTTTTGTTGTTGGTAGGGATGTGGTTTGTGTATGAGTTGGGTTGGGGGTTGTTTGTGTAGGGAATGGGGTTTTGGTTTGAGGTAGGGAATGGGTTGTTGGTATGAGTAGGAATGGGTTTGTGGTATGAGGTAGGAATGGGGGTTGTGGTTGGGGTTGGGTTAGGGGTTGTTGTATGGGGTTGGTATAGGGGTTGTTGGTATGAGTAGGAATGGGGTTGTTGGTTGAGGTAGGAATGGGGTGTTGGTATGAGGTAGGGAATGGGGTTGTGGTATGTGTAGGAATGGGGTTGTTGGTATGAGGTAGGGAATGGGGTTGTTGTATGAGTAGGAATGGGGTTTTGTATGTGTTGGGAATGGGGTTGTTGGTATGAGTAGGGAATGGGGTTTTGGTATGAGGTAGGATTGGGTTTTGGTATGAGGTAGGGAATGGGGTTGTTGTATGGGGTTGGTAAAGGGTTGTGGGTATGGGTTGGTATAGGGGTGTGTTGTATGAGGTAGGGAATGGGGTTTTGTGTATGAGGTAGGGAATGGGTTGTGTGGTATGAGTAGGGAATGGGGTTGTTGGTATGAGTAGGGAATGGGGTTGTTGTATGAGTAGGAATGGGTTTGTTGTATGAGTAGGGAATGGGGTTGTTTGGTATGAGGTAGGGGAATGGGTTTTGTGGTATGAGTAGGGAATGGGTTGTTGTATGAGTAGGGAATGGGTGTTTGGTATGAGGTAGGGAATGGGTTGTTGGTATGGGTTGGTAAAGGGGTTTGTGTATGGGTTGGTATAGGGTTGTTGGTATGAGTAGGGAATGGGGTTGTTGGGTATGAGGTAGGGAATGGGTTTGTTGGTATGAGTAGGGAATGGGGTTGTTGGTATGGAGGTAGGAATGGGGTTGTTGGTATGAGGTAGGGAGATGGGGTTGTGTGTATGAGTAGGGAATGGGTGTTGTGTGTATGGGTTGGGTAAAGGGGGTTGTTGGGTATGGGGTTGGTATAGGGGTTTGTGGTATGAGGTAGGAGATGGGGTGTTGTGTATGAGGTAGGGAATGGGGTTGTTGGGGTATGGAGTAGGGAATGGGGTTGTTGTATGAGTAGGGAATGGGGTTTTGGGTATGGGTAGGAATGGGTTTGAGGTATGGGTGTAGATGGGTGTCTGTGTTGTATGAGGGTAGGGAATGGTGTTTGGTTTGTATGAGGTAGGGAGATGGGTATGTTGGTCAGTGTTAGGAGAGGGAGGTGTATGTCTGTAGAGTGGGTTGTGTATGTGTATGGTGTAGTGTCATGTGTTAGTGTAGGAGGGAGGGGTGACATGTGTACTGTCCAGTGTTAGAGAGGGAGGTGACATGTGTACTGTAAGCTGTTAGAGAGGAGGTGACATGTGTAATGTACACTGTTAGAGAGGAGGTGACATGTGTATTGTACAGCTGTTAGAGAGGAGGTGACATGTGTAATGTACACTGTTAGAGAGGAGGTGACATGCGTACTGTACACTGTTAGAGAGGAGGTGACATGTGTAATGGTACAGCTGTTTGAGAGGAGGTGACATGCGTACTGTACAGTGTTAGAGAGAGGAGGTGACATGTGTAATGTACACTGTTAGAGAGGAGGTGACATGCGTACTGTACACTGTTAGAGAGGGAGGTGACATGTGTACTGTACACTGTTAGAGAGGAGGTGACATGTGTACTGTACACTGTTAGAGAGGGAGGTGACATGTGTACTGTCCAGTGTTAGAGAGGAGGTGACATGCGTACTGTCCAGTGTTAGAGAGGAGGTGACATGCGTACTGTCCAGTGTTAGAGAGGAGGTGACATGTGTAATGTACACTGTTAGAGAGGAGGTGACATGCGTACTTGTCCACGTTAGAGAGGAGGTGACATGCGTACTGTCCAGTGTTAGAGAGGAGGTGACATGCGTACTGTCCACTGTTAGAGGAGGAGGTGACATGCGTACTGTACACTGTTAGAGAGGAGGTGACATGTGTAATGTACACTGTTAGAGAGGAGGTGACATGCGTACTGTACACTGTTAGAGAGGAGGAGTGACATGTGTACTGTACACTGTTAGAGAGGAGGTGACATGTGTACTGTCCAGTGTTAGAGAGGAGGTGACATGTGTACTGTCCAGTGTTAGAGAGGAGGGTGACATGCGTACTGTCCAGTGTTAGAGAGGAGGTGACATGTGTACTGTCCAGTGTTAGAGAGGAGGTGACATGTGTACTGTCCACGTGTTAGAGAGGAGGTGACATGCGTACTGTCTCAGTGTTAGAGAGGAGGTGTGACATGCGTACTGTCCACTGTTAGAGAGGAGGGTGACATGCGTACTGTCCAGTGTTAGAGAGAGGAGGTGACATGCGTACTGTCCAGGTGTTAGAGAGGAGGAGGTGACATGCGTACTGTCCAGTGTTAGAGAGGAGGTGACATGCGTACTGTCCAGTGTTAGAGAGGAGGTGACATGCGTACTGTCCAGTGTTAGAGAGGAGGTGACATGCGTACTGTACAGCTGTTAGAGAGGAGGTGACATGCGTACTGTCCAGTGTTAGAGAGGAGGTGACATGCGTACTGTCCAGTGTTAGAGAGGGAGGTGACATGCGTACTGTCCAGTGTTAGAGAGAGGAGGTGACATGCGTACTGTCCAGTGTTAGAGAGGAGGGTGACATGCGTACTGTCCAGTGTTAGAGAGGAGGTGACATGCGTACTGTCCAGTGTTAGAGAGGAGGTGACATGCGTACTGTCCACTGTTAGAGAGGAGGTGACATGCGTACTGTCCAGTGTTAGAGAGGAGGTGACATGCGTACTGTCCAGTGTTAGAGAGGAGGTGACATGCGTACTGTCCAGTGTTAGAGAGGAGGTGACATGCGTACTGTCCAGTGTTAGAGAGGAGGTGACATGTGTACTGTCCAGTGTTAGAGAGGAGGTGACATGTGTACTGTCCAGTGTTAGAGAGGAGGTGACATGCGTACTGTCCAGTGTTAGAGAGAGGAGGTGACATGTGTACTGTCCAGTGTTAGAGAGGAGGTGACATGTGTACTGTCCAGTGTTAGAGAGGAGGTGACATGCGTACTGTCCAGTGTTAGAGAGGAGGAGGTGACATGTGTACTGTCCAGTGTTAGAGAGGAGGTGACATGTGTACTGTCCAGTGTTAGAGAGGAGGTGACATGTGTACTGTCCAGTGTTAGAGAGGGAGGGTGACATGTGTACTGTCCAGTGTTAGAGAGGAGGTGACATGTGTAATGTACACTGTTAGAGAGGAGGTGACATGCGTACTGTCCAGTGTTAGAGAGGAGGAGTGACATGCGTACTGTCCAGTG
>JAWPHD010014983.1:0-57942 GCA_037043455.1 Cyrtodaria siliqua
TTGCTCGAGATGTCTAGTAGATCCTAGAAAAATTTCAGGTCGGCCGGAAATTCAAGATGGCCGCCACAGCTTAAAATAGATTAAAATAAGTAAGTTTGTAGCGACTACTTTTTCAAAACTATAAGAGATATTGATATGGGACTTTTTCTAAAATGATCAGTATGACATGATGTTGGTCCTTGTTGAAAATCGTTTTGATTTGACGTTAAACATGGCTGCTGCGGCCATCTTTGTTTACATAGAGTTATATAATGAAAACTTGTAGCGACTACTCCTCTGAAACTACTTGACGGATTTTCATGAAACTTCACAGGAATGTTGCTCTTGATGTCTAATTGATCCTAGCAAAATTTCAGGTCGGCCGGAAATTCAAGATGGCCGCCACGGTTAAAAAATAGATTTTCCAAAAACAAGTCTGTAGCGACTACTTCCTGAAATCAAAATCAATCAGTAGAGCTTCAAGGTCATTGACCTCTTGTTTTTATTTTTTATTATTTTTTTTTTTTTTTTGTATTATTATTATTATTATTATTTTGAATTATTATTATTATTATTATTTTTTTTATTATTATTATTAATTTTTTATTTTTTTTAATATTTTTAAAATTATTATCATTATTTGTTATTTTTTTAAATATTTTTTTAAGCTCTATGTTGGACCAGTCGGACCAGTAACAGAGGAGTTATGGCTCTTGATTTAGTTAAAAATGCTATATTTTGCCTCGTTAATACGGTATGGCCTTCATTTTTCATCTGATCTTTACCAAACTTTACCAGATTCTTTAGTTATGGCCCTTGATTTAGTTAAAAAGCTGTTTTTTGCCCGAAACTTTTAAAAAAACATAAATGGCAGTCCACTCGCTTCATTGATGTTATAAGAGCCGTGTTAGCCAGTAGAGCGTCCACAGGCCCTCTTGGGTCTCTTGTTCATCCTATCTTTACCAAACTTTACCACATTGTTATTATCAATAGAGGCTCGGACAAGTTCGAAAACCAGCCAGATCGGACCAGGAAACAGCGGAGTTGTGGCCCTTGATTTAGTTAAAAATGCTATATTTTGCATTGTTAAGACGGTATGGCCTTCATTTTTCATCTGATCTTTACCAAACTTTATCAGATTCTTTAGTTATGGTCCTTGATTGGGTTTAAAAAAGCTGTTTTTTGCCCGAAACTTTCAAAAAAACGTAAATGGCCGTCACTCCCTTCATCGATGTTATAAGAGCCATGTTGGCCAGTAGAGCATCCACAGGCCGTCTTGGGCCTCTTGTTTCTTTGTGTTAGCAGGAAGCCGTGTTAGCAGGAAGCATTGCTATGATTTGTAGTTGTGCCTGTTGCATTTTTTTCCTGTTATTTGATTTTTGATGGGAGTTACGGCTCCTTGACATTTTCACCTGATGTTTACCATTTTTCTTACGGCTCCTTGACATTTTCACCTTGAAATTTCTTGTCGGCGCTACTCCTCCTAAACACCTTGTTGGATTTCAACGAAACTTGGCAGGAAGCATCGGTAAGATGTCTAGTTGTACATGTTGCGCTTTTGTTCCAAATTCGTTGATTTATGATGGAGTTGTTGGATTTCTACAAAATTTGGCAGGAAGCCTCAGTATGATGTCTAGTTTTGTGCAAAGCACGGTATACCAATGATAACTTGGACAAGTTTGAAAACCAGCTAGATCTTGTTAATAACGACAGAGTTATGGCCCTTGATTTGTTAAACAATTTTATATTGTATTTTCCTTTGTTTAAATCTGTGGTTACTCCATTTTTTTATCTGATGTTTTACCATATTTGTTTAAAATGTTAATATAACCCCCCCACACCAACCCAACCATTTTTATGAAATTTTTATTCATAGAAGAAAGTGGGACAAATTAAAAAATACCAAACAAACATGGGAATTTTATGTTGACAAACTTTGATATAAGAGCCGTTTTAGCCAGTAGAGCATCCACAGGCCCTCTTGGGTCTCTTGTTTTTAATAGAATGGCATTTTGTTTCAAAATAAAAAAGTAATTAAATGTCATCGCAGCAAACTCAAATTGTTTTTAGTTTACTAAAACGTTTACAAACTCATTTAAGCATCAGTGACCTTTTTAGATCACCTGAGCCGAAGGCTCAAGGTGATCTATTGGGATCACTCTGCGTCCATCGTCCGTCGTCCGTCGTCCTTTCCGTCGTCGTCGTTAACTTTTATTCAAACGACTTCTCCTCAGAAACCGCCAGGCTAATTTTGACTAAACTTCACATGGGTGATCCTTAGATGAGTGCTTTTTAGATTTGTTTAAAATTAGGTCAGCGCGACATCCAAGATGGCCGCCATTGCCATATATGGTCGAAACCTTAAAAAATCTTCTCCAGAACCGCAGGACAGATTTCAACAGTTTTTTCTTTTAAAATGATCGCCAACGCCTAGACTATCAAGTTTGTTCAAATAAAGTCCCCGGGGTCAAAAATGGCCGTGCCCGGGGTATCCAAAGTTTGTATATTGAGATTTTGCATGTTTTTCATATAGACATATAGGAAAAAACTTTAAAAAATCTTCTTCTCTGAAACCACAAGGCACAGAGATCTCATGTATTACATGTAGCATCAGATTATGGTCCTCTACTAAGTTTGTTCAAATGGTGACCCTGGGGTCAAATTTGTCCCCGCCCCGAGGGGTCACAGTTTTACATAGACTTATATAGGAAAACAAAATAAAAAATCTTCTTCTCTGAAACCACAAGGCACAGAGATCTCATGTATTACATGTAGCATCAGCTTATGGTCCTCTACTAAGTTTGTTCAAATGGTGGACCCTGGGGTCAAATTTGTCCCCGCCCCCAGGGGTCACAGTTTGACATAGACTTATATAGGAAAACAAAATAAAAAATCTTCTCGGAAACTACAAGAGCCAGAGGGTTTAATGTTTTGCATTTACTATAAGCATATGGTCCTTGAACAAGTTTGTTTAAATGGTGACCCTTGGGTCACATTTGACCCCGCCCCAAGGGTCATATGTTTTGCATAGACAGACATGTATAGGGAAAAAATTTAAAATATCTTCTTCTCTGAAACTGCAAGAGCCAGAGGTTTAATATTTTGCATTTGCTATAAGCTTATGGTCCTCTACCAAGTTTGTTCAAATGGTGACCCTGGGGTCACATTTGGCCCCGCCCCGGGTGGTCACAGTTTTACATAGACTTTGAAGGGGAAAAAACTTAAAAAAATCTTCTTCTCTGAAACTACAAGAGCCAGAGGTTTAATATTTTTGCATTTACTATGCGCTTATGGTCCTTTACCAAGTTTATTAAAATGGTGACCCGGGGTCACATTTTGGCTCTGCCCCAGGGGTCATATGTTTTTACATAGACTTGTATAGGGAAAAAACTTAAAAAATCTTCTTCTCTGAAACTGCAAGAGCCAGAGGTTTAATATTTTGCATTTGCTATAAGCTTATGGTCCTCTACCAAGTTTGTTCAAATGGTGACTCAGGGCTCACATTTGGCCCCACCCCGGGTGGTCACAGTTTTACATAGGCTTGTATAGAGAAAAACTGAAAACTATCTTCTTCTCTGACACTACAAGAGCCAGAGGTTTAATATTTTGCATTTACTATAAGATTATAGTCCTTTACCAGGTTTGTTCAAATGGTGACCTTGGGGTTACATTTGGCCCCGCCCCCGGTGGGTCACAGTTTTACATAGACTTGTATAGGGAAAAAAACTTAAAAAATCTTCTTCTCTGAAACTACAAGTGCCAGAGGTTTAACATTTTGCATTTACTATAAGATTATGGTCCTTTACCAAGTTTGTTCTAATGGTGACCCTGGGGTTACATTTGGCCCCGCCCCAGGGGTCACATGTTTTACATAGACTTGTATAGGGAAAAACTTAAAAAATCTCCGAAAACTGCTTGAGCAAGATGTTCAATATTTTTGCATTTGCTATAAGCTTATAGTCCTCTACCAAGTTTGTTCAAATGGTGACGCTAGGGTTACATTTGACCCCACCCCAGGGGTCACATGTTTTACATAGACTTGTATAGGGAAAAACTTAAACAATCTTCTTCTCTGAAAACTGCTTGAGCCAGATGTTCAATATTTTGCATTTTCTACAAGCTTATGATCCTTTACCAAGTTTGTTCAAATGGTGACCCTGGTGTCAAATTTGGCCCGCCTCGGGGATCACAGTTTTACATAGACTTATATAGGATTTTTTTTAAAAATCTTCTTCGCTGAAACTACGAGTGCCAGAGGTTTAATATTTTGCAATTACTATAAGGATTATGGTCCTTTACCAAGTTTGTTCAAATGGTGACCCTGGGGTCATATTTGGCCCCACCCCCGCGATAACAGTTTTACATAGACTGAGTTGTACCGACCCCTTTTTCATACGCCGGATTCCGACCCATATTAGCCAGTATTCTGTACACCGGGTTTGTGGTACGCCGTACGCCGACCATCGCAGTTTTTTCATACGCGTACGGCGTATTTTTAGAGCACCACGGGGGGGGGGGGGGGGGGGGGGGGGGCATGCCCCCGGACCCCCCCTAGAGAGCTCGGGCCCTCAGGCTCGGTCGCTGCGCGGCCTCGCATGGTTTCAAATAGTATTCCAGCCAACCCTCTGTTAGGGGAGTATTCCAGATGCCCATGCCCAAAAAAAGCCAGTACTCCAGATGCCAGTGGGGGTGGGGGTTGGTACCCTCATAGACTTGTATAGGGAAAAAATGAAAAAAATCTTCTTCTCTGAAACTGCAAGAGCCAGAGGTTTAATATTTTGCATTTACTATGCGCTTTTGGTCCTTTACCAAGTTTATTAAAATGGTGACCCCAGGGTCCACATTTTGGCTCTGCCCCAGGGGTCATATGTTTTACATAGACTTGTATAGGGAAAAAACTTAAAAAATCTTCTTCTCTGGAAACCACAAGGCATACAGCTCTTCCTATATTACATGTAGCCCCTTGGGTCACATTTGGCCATGCCCCAGAGGTTACAACTTCATTTTGTCTTTGATCTTTACCAAACTTTGTCAAGGTCTTTATACCAATGTTGGTAAACAACAGAGGCCACATTTCTTGGACAATCTTAACCAAACTTGCACAGATTGTATATGATCATAAGATTTCGAAGAAGTTCGATAATGGACAATTATCAGGTGATCGATATAGGGCCATCTTGGCCCCTCTTGTTATTTTAATCCCGCCCTCGTTAGGCGAGACATTGTGAATCTGCAGATTTCTTGCAGGGCTCGAACTTAACGCTGGCATACTCACAAAATGCGAGCGGACTTTGGAAAATGCAAGCTGAAATTTTAGGTACACGAAAAAAAATGTGAGTGCATATTTTCGTATATCCATTTTAAAAATGATAGTAAAATGCATAAACACATGCAGCAAGTCGGAACTCCATAATCCTACAGATAAATAACGCTTTCATTTTCTTTCTGTCTGTTTGTCTCTCGACTATCTATATCTTCGGGAAAGCCTGCGCTGTGCGGCTGCGCAGTAGCATGTAGCCTCGGTCCCGGCTTCATACATAGGAATTGTATACTAGTCAGTGCAAACGAGAACCAGATTATTGTCGTCTGTCGGAAGCTGAGCAGATACAGTAATAGTTCAAGAGGAATTGTAGTCAATTCATTATAATTTCCATTCTATAATATAGTTACTTACCAAATTAACATAATATAACCATAATTTGTATTAATTGTAACTGAACAAAACTGCCAGTGAAAGATTGGTTTTGCCAGTAGAAAATATGGTCACTGGCAAAAGCCCTGTTCTTGTTTATCTAATCTTTACCAAATTTGTTTAGAATGTTAATATCAACAAAAACTTAAAACACTGATTCAGATCCATACAATCTCTCGCTCTCCCACCCCAGCCCCACCCCCACCCCCAATACCTCCCACCCATTTTTATGACATTCACGGAAGAAAATGTTACTATTACTTGAACATTTCTTTCCAATCAAAAGCTCAATAACTATACTATCCCTGAAGGGATTTAACGAAACCTCATTGTAAGGTGTGACTTATATTGAAAAGTATCTTTGGATTGTTATTCAGGTCATTTGATCAAAGGTCAAGGTCACTATTACTTTAAATAAAAAATTAAGCTCAATTTGCCCCTTTTGAGAGAAGGAACCCTATTGTTTTTGGGTAATTATGACCGTATATGGAAATATGCAGCATAACTTTGAAACCACAACACCCACACTAATGACATTTCATAGATACATTGACCTTGGTGATAGGAGATACCCTATTGTATTTGGGGTCAATAGGTCAAATGTATGGATTCTGCGCAATAGCTTAAAAAACCATAAACCCACACTCATGACACTTCATAGGTACATTGCCCTTGATTAGATGAGAAACCCAATTGTATTTGGGGTTATTAGGCCAAAGGTCAAGGTTACCATGACTTATATGGAAATACACATTACAGTAACTTCGAAACTGTACCAACCACACTCATGAAACATCATGGGTAAATTGCCTTTAGTGAACGGTTATTTCTTTGTTGGTTCTGAAGGTCATCTTTTATTGCACCTCGCACAAAATCCTAGGAATTTCATTGGATTAGAGCAGTCACATGGTGACACTCTATTATTCTATAAAAACATCATGGATAAATTGCCCTTAGTGAAAGATTTAACACTTTTGTTTGTTGGGTCTGAAGGTCAGAGTTCATGGTTGCCATTACCTTTTATTGCACCTTGCACAAAATCCTAGGAATTTCATTGGATTATAGCGGCCACATGGTGACCCTCTATTATTCTATAGTGGGTCAGTAGATTTCATAGAGGGTCACTAAAACAATATGGACTACAATTCTGATTCAGAGTAATTAGTTTAAATCATTGCAAATATTCTTTAAGGCGTTAGTAACAAAATAATAAGTAAATTAATATTAAATAATGTTTTAAACTGTACCGGTTGTGACATTTTGCGCAAACATCTCAATGAAGTTGACGCTATATTAAAATGGGTTAACTATCACTGTTTGCCTTAAAATAGGTGCTTGATGCAATAAATCAGTTATTGGGTTTGTTACCCTGCAGAAATATGTAGGGTCAGTCGGATATATTGGGGGACTCGGCTATTGTCTCGCCCCCTATACATCTTACTGACCCCACATATTTCTATAGTATTATAGTTTAGAAACTTACAGAACAAATATCCAAGTTAAAACAATGACTCCTATTATTTTGGGCTAAGTACATTGAGGGTCACAGTAATTAATTTAATATTATAACTACAATCTTGAAACTTTATACAAATAGTATCAAATGTCAAGTTCACTGTGACCTTATTATCAATAATTCTTTCCTGGCTGTTATTTTATTTCTATTTGAACTACAATGTTTAAGTTTATAACATATAGAGCTCTTGTTTAAACAAAAAACCTGGTGACTTTATACATATAGAGCTCTTGTTTAAACAAAAAACCTGGTGACTTTATACATATAGAGCTCTTGTTTAAACAAAAAACCTGGTGTTTTTTTTGTCAGAATGTCAAAGGTCAAGGTCATATATCCTAGGTTAACTAGGAACTGCTTATAACATAAAACCCTTAATAAACAGTATAATCTAGTTTGCAAGGTAGTTACACCAGTAGGTGTTGTAATTTGCTGAATTTGCTTGTTCTTTCAGATACCCGTTTACATCAAAATAAGTAGGCACAAGGCCATCCTTAAAAATATATTTGTTTGCTGTTGCCCGACCTAGGATTTTATAAGTGAGTAGGTAGGATTTTATGAGTGAGTAGGTAGGATTTTATAAGTGAGTAGGTAGGTTTGCTGAATTTGCTTGTTCTTTCAGATACCCTTTTACATCAAAATAAGTAGGCACAAGGCCATCCTTAAAAATATATTTTTTTGCTGTTTCCCGACCTAGGATTTTATAAGTGAGTAGGTAGGTAGGTGATATTTTTTTTTGCCAAAGACAGTAAAAAACATGAGAAATTAAAGAAAAATATACTAAAAACAGTAAAAAAAAAAAAAAATTGTTAAAGAATTGCTATAAAAAGTTTTGGGTAGGCCCTTTTTGGTGGGTAGGTAGGGAAACAGCAAACCAAAAAAAATGTATGATCGGCCCAATGGAAATGTCAATTAAATTTTTAAAAATGTGATTATTTCTGACCTTGTGTTGTATGTTTGTCAGTTTTTGACTGGATCATTAGACAAATGTGTATTTAGTTACTAACAGTTTAATATTGGACAGTTGTATATTAGGCATTTCCTGTGAATTTGGTATTTGACAATTGGACATTTCACAGCTTCATATTTGACATATATGTATTTTAATATGTCAATCTTAGTTTACTTCTTTATTTCAGCTGAATGAACTGTCAGCATCATTATATGACAAAGGCCTGATGACAATGACAGAGAGAATATCTAACAATTCGGTAAAAGGTAGGATGGGCTTCAGAAATCATCTGAACGATTTTATATTAATTAACCGGAGGCCCCGGGTTCAATCCTCCATGGTGCCACTGAGTTTCGTCGGATGGGGGCGTAAACCGGGCAGTCCCGTGTATCGGTCTAAAACCACACAGAAATGAGCAATACAGGACTTGCACATCATTTGTTGTCCAGCTATGCCACTGGATTGTAATTGCTCAAGTAATGGTAGTGCTAAGTATTTCTGGAGATTAAAGGGACACAATCGTGATTTTTAGCTCGACTGATCAGAGATCAGCAGAGCTTATGCCGTGGTGCAGCGTCCGTCGTCCGTCCGTCCGTCCGTCTGTCCGTCTGTCTGTAAACTTTTATTTGTAGCGACTACTCCTCTGAAACTACAGGATGGATATTTATGAAACTTCACAGAAATGTTGCCCTTGAAGTCTAGTTGATCCTAGCAAAAATTCATGTTGATGTGAAATCCAAGATGGCCGCCAAAGCTAAAAATAGCTTTTTAAAATACAAGTTTGTAGCGACTACATCTTGAAAACTATAAGTGATATTGATATAGGACTTTTTCTAAAATGATCAGCATGACATGATGTTGGTCCTTGTCGAAAATCGTTTTGATTTGAAGTTAAACATGGCTGCCAAGCGGCCATCTTTGTTTACATAGAGTTATATAGTAAAAACTTGTAGCGACTACTCCTCTGAAACAACTTGGCAGATTTTCATGAAACTTTACAGGATTATTGCTCTTGATGTCTTATTGATCCTAGCAAAAATTCAGGTCGGCCAGAAATTCAAGATGGCCGCCACAGCTAAAAATAGATTTTTTAAAAATAAGTTTGTAGCGACTACTTCTTGAAAACTATAAGTGATATTGATATGGGACTTTTTCTAAAATGATCAGCATGACATGATGTTGATCCTAGTCGAACACTATTTTGATTCAACGTTAAACATGGCTGCCAGTGGCCATCTTTGTTTACATAGAGTTATATAGTAAAAACTTGTAGCGACTACTTTTCTGAAACTACTTTACGGATGTTCATTAAACTTCACAGGAATGTTGCACTTGATGTCTAGTTGATCCTAGAAGAATTTCAGGCTGACCGGAAATTCAAAATGGCCGCCACGGCTAAAAATAGATTTAAAATAAATAAATTTGTAGCGACTACTACTTTTTCTAAAATGATCAGTATGACATGATTTTGATGCTTGTCAAAAATTATTTGACATTAAACATGGCCGCCAGCGGCCATCTTTGTTTACATAGAGTTGTATAATGAAAACTTGTAGCGACTACTCCTATGAAACTACTTGATGGATTGTCATGAAACTTCACAGGAATGTTGACCTAGCTATCAAAAATCTATCAGTAGAGCTTCAAGGTCATTGACATCTTGTTTAAAAACAGCGTCCCTTTAGTTTTTCTAGATAGCGTGCATTAATGTTCAATCATTAAGATTAACTATAAGAAAAATTTAAAGCAAATTGTTATTGCATATTATTAACTGTTGATTATATTTCATTAATAATATAGATTAATATGTGACAGAATAAGACAAAAAAAACGGGAAACCCAAAATTCTGTTTTAATTACCGGGTATATGCAAACAGGTTTAAAGTCAAAACACTACTGGATAAATAAAATGATACACTTCAAGATTGCCATGTCTGTCCCTTTAATTGTGTTTTAGCTAAAGTAAAGGTTATTTCAAGTATTTCTGGAATTGTAGTATTTGTATAAATTCAAGTTGTATTTTAGGTCAAGTAATTTAAGTTACTGGTATGTCCAGTATTTCTAGAATTTAGTGTTGTATTGTACATAAAGTAAAAGTAACATGTAGTAATACTGAAGTACAGTTGTGTTGTATTTAGGTCACCTGTTGAATACATTGCTTGACTTAAAGTAGCCATCCTGCCAAATAACGGCAGCATTACATTGCAAAACCATTTATCAAAACTCTTTCCAGGTGTTCAGGTCATATAATAATGCATATGTGCTGATTAAAAGTAAAGGTTTATTCATTAGTTCTTAAAATAGCTGAGATTGAATATGCTTAAAATGAATTATGAGATGGTAACTCTTAATTTGATGCTCCAGTTTTGGGCTTTGAACTGGCTGGTTAAATCCGTTTATATTGTGTCTATTCTCAAATTATGTAAATTATGTAAGTTATATAATATACCTCGTCGTCAGTAGGTTTAAAAATGGTGTACATGTTTTGTAAAATTTGGCTGTTGGCGGGATAGCTACTTTAAGTTACACACTTGCATCATACACCAGATTTCATATTGTGTTTATAAAGCCTATGAGGTCCCTTGGTAGCCCTTATTGTTACTATAGCATACATATTATGTCTACATACTACAGCCTTTGTCTACCTACTTATTATGGTCTGATAATGGGACATTTCTATTTATCATTTAAAAAGTGATACTTTTAGTTCTAAATTCTTTCTGAATATTATTTATCACTATCCATCCACAAATTTAAAATTATTTTTAAGTATGTATTACTATTCAAACACTTTTCTCAAAATATTTACTGCATGTGTTTATTATGTCCTACCACAATGTTTCTTGAATATGTACACCTATTGTATTTACACTTATCATACTCAATATTTCTCAGCTATTTATGTTCAGACTGTTTATTACTTTCCACATCTTCCTTTTGTATATTTATGTATATTATTTATTACTTAAGCTTCATTTAATTTGTCATACAACTATTGGGCATCAATACATAATCACAACTGCAGGAGGTGCAAACTCGCAACTGTTAAAACCCTATTTTTAGTTGCCTCTGGGGTAAGCAGTGGTCCCAACTTGGAGCCCTCTTCATGAATATATTCAGTAAGGCCATAATAAATTAATTGCTAGTTTCTCATTCAAATTTATTTCAAAATAGGGGCTGGAGGTGAAATTGTAATTTTTAGCTCTACTGGCCGAAGGCCAGCAGAGCTTATGGGATGGCGAGTTGTCCGTCGTCCGTCCGTCGTCAGTCGTCCGTCGTCCGTCGTTAACTTTTGCCTTGTGAACGCTCTAGGGCCTTCATTATTAATCGAATCTTTACGAAACTTTGCCAGTGTCAATGCCAATGAAAGCTCGGACAAGTTCGAAAACCAGCCGGATCGGATAAATTTCGTCAGAGTTATGGCCCTTGTTTTGCTGAAAAATGCCATATTAAGCCTTGTGAACACTCTAGCACCTTCATTTATTATTTGATCTTTAGCAAACTTGCAGAGATTGTTAATATCAATGAAAGCTCGGACAAGTTCGATAACCAGCCAAATCGGATCAGTAACACCGGAGTTATGGCCCTTGTTTTTTCTGAAAATTGCTATTTTCTGCCTTGTGAACGCTCTAACACCTTCATTTATTATTTGATCGTTACCAAACTTGCATAGATTGTTAATACCAATGATAGCTTGGACAAGTTCGAAAATCAGCTAAATTGGGTCAGTAACACCAGAGTTATGGCCCTTGTTTTTTCTGAAAAATGCCATTTTCTGTCTTGTGAATACCCTAGCACATTCATTTATTATTTGATCTTTACCAAACTTGCACAGATTGTTAATATCGATGAAAGCTCAAACAAGTTCGAAAACCAGCTAAATCGGATCAGTAAAACACGAGTTATGGCCCTTGTTTTTTCAGAAAAATGCTATTTTCTGCCTTGTGAACACTCTAGGGACTTCAATATTAATCGGACCTTTACTTAACTTTGCCAGTGTCTTTATATCAATAAAAGCTCGGACAAGTTCGAAAACCGGCAAGATCGAAATAATTTCTTCGGAGTTATGGCCCTTGTTTTGCTGAAAAATGCCATATTAAGCCTTGTGAACGCTCTAGCACCTTCATTTATTATTTGATCTTTACTAAACTTGCACAGATTGTTAATATCAATGAAAGCTCGGACAAGTTTGAAAACCAGCTAGATCGGACCATTACCAGCGGAGTTATTGCCCTTGATTTAGTTAAAAATGCTATATTTTGCCTCATTAAGACAATAGGGCCTTCATCTTTCATCCAATCTTTACCAATCTTTACCAGATTGTTTATATATATGAAAGCTCGAACAAGTTTGAAAACAAGCTAGATTGGACCCATAGTAGCGAAGTTATGGCCCTTGATTTAGTTAAAATGCTATATTTTGACTCGTTAAGACGATGGGGCCTTTATCTTTCATTCGATCTTTACCAAACTTTACCAGATTGTTTGTATAATTGAAAGCTCGAACAATTTCGAAGACCAGCCACATCGGACCAGTAACAGCGGAGTTATGGCCCTTGATTTAGTTAAAAATGCTATATTTTTTCTCGTTAATTCGATAGGGCCTTCATCTTTCATCTGATCTTTACAAAACTTTACCTGATTGTTTATATTTATGACAGCTCAGATAATTTCGAAGACCAGCCAGATCGGACCAGTAACAGATGAGTAATGGCCCTTGATTTAGTTAAAAATGCTATATTTTGCCTCGTTCAGTTGATAGGGCCTTCATTTTTCATGCGATCTTTATGAAACTTTACTGGATTGTTAATATCAATGAAAGCTCGGACAAGTTCGAAAACCAGCCAGATCGGACCAGTAACAGTGGAGTCATGGCCCTTGATTTTCTCTATATCTTGGCCTCATTAAGACGAAAGGGCCTTCATTTGGCCGGATTTCATTGAAACTTTGCAGGGATGATCAGTACCAAGCCTAGTTGTAAATATTCACCGTGTTCCAGTTGAATGATTTTGGCGGAGTTATAGCCCTTTAAAGGTTTTAATACACAAACTTTGTTCTGACTAGTTCTCCTGAACCCCTGGCCGGATTTAAACGAAGCTTTTTAGGGATGATCAATTCCATATCTAGTTGTGCAAATCATTGCCGTATTCCGGTTGAATACTTTTATTTGGCAGAATTATGGCCCTTTAAAGGTTTTAATACACAAACTTTGTCTGATCTACTTCTCCTGAACCCCTCGCGAGATTTCAATGAAACTTTGCAGGGATGATCAGCACCAAACCTAGTTGTGCATGTCATCGTTACGTTCCGGTTTACAGATATTTGGCAGAGTTATGGCCCTTTAAAGGTTTTTGATACCACAATTTTTTTCCGGGCCAGTTCTCCTGAATCCCTGGCTGGATATAGACGAAACTTGACAAGGATGATAAAACTTGACAAGGATGATAAATGGGGCGTCCGTGGCCGAGTGGTTAGAGTCTCTGACTTGCAATCACTTGCCCCTCACCGCTGTAGGTTCGATCCCTCAGGGGGCTAGGAATCTTTATGTGAAGAAGCTATCCAGCTGGCTTGCGGAACGTCGGTGGTTCTACCCAGGTGCCCGCCCGTGCACGAAAATTGCCCGGAGGGGCACCTGGGGTCTTCCTCCACCAGTGGAAGCTGGAAAGTCGCCATATGACCTTAGCTGTTGGTGCGACTATAAAATCCAATTCAATTCAATTGACAAGGATGATCAGTATTAAGCCTAGTTGTGCATATCATCGCCATATTTCGGATGAATGATTTTTGGCAGAGTTGTGACCCTTTAAATGTTTTAATACACAAACTTTGTCCATGTTAGTCTCTTCTGAACTCTTTGCCAGATTTCAGCGAATCTTGGCGAGAATGATCAGTACTAAGCCTAGTTGCACCTGTCATTGCCATGTTCTGGTTGAATGATTTTTGAAAGACTGATGGCCCCTTATACTTAAACTTTATCTTGAGCCAGTAGAGAGTCCACAGACCCTCTTGGGCCTCTTGTTATAGTAATCGCACCATCCGTCTGTCTGTCTATCTATTCGCATTCTGTCTGTCCGTCATTCCGCAGTTCGTGTCCGGACTGTACCTTTAAAGCCCCTGCATGGATTTTTGATTAACTTGGCACAAGTGATCATCATAACAAGACGATGTGTCGCGCACAAAACCCTGGTCCGTACCTCAAATGTCAAGGTCACACTTGAAGTTCATAGGTCAAAAACAGATACAATATTTCGTGTCCGGACCGTAACTTCGCAACCTCTGCAGGGATTTTTAAATAACTTGGCACAAGTGATCACCATAACAAGACGATGTGTCACGCACAAAACCGAGGTCTGTACCTCAAAGGTCAAGGCAGTTCATAGGTCAAAAACAGGTACTCTATTTCGTGTCCGGACCGTAATGTCACAACCCCTGCAAGGATTTTTAAATAACTTGTCACAAGTGATCACCATAACAAGACGATGTGTCACGCGCAAAACCCAGGTCTTCGAGATCAAGGTCACACTTGGAGGTCAAAAGTGAAATTGTGTCTGTTCAATAACTCTGACATTCATGGATGGATTTTCAAATAACTTTGCACAAGTGCTCATCACAACAAGACGATGTGTCGCGCACAAAATCCAGGTCTGTGGCCCCAAGGTCAAGGTCACGCTTAGAGGTCAAAGGTCAAATCGTGTCCGGTCAATAACTTTTGCATGCCTGCATGGATTTTCAAATAACTTGGCACAAGTGCTCACAATAACAAGACGATGTGTCGCGCAGAAAACCCAGGTCTGTACCTCAAAGGTCAAGGCAGTTCATAGGTCAAAAACAGGTACTCTATTTCGTGTCCGGACCGTAATGTCACAACCCCTGCAAGGATTTTTAAATAACTTGGCACAAGTGATCACCATAACAAGACGATGTGTCGCGCACAAAATCCAGGTCTGTGGCCCCAAGGTCAAGTTCACGCTTAGAGGTCAAAGGTCAAATCGTTTCCGGTCAATAACTTTTGCATGCCTGCATGGATTTTCAAATAACTTGGCACAAGTGCTCACCACAACCAAACGACATGTCGTGCACAAAATCCAGGTCCATGGCTCCAAGATCAAGGTCATACTTAGAGGTCAAAGGACACTTCGTGGGCATTTATCATTTACAGTTATATTTCTTGTTTTATTTTTTATTTTATACGACAAATGGAAAATGGGCTCAGCACAAGACAAAAATAGTAAAACATACCACTGAGTACTTCCAAGATGAAAACACATTCATACTTTCAGCAATTTTTTTTTTTTTTTTTTTTTTTTTTTGAAGAAATAAAAATTACGGGGCAGCATAAAAAAATGGGGGCGGGCGGGGATGAGAATCTAGCAATTAATTTATTATGGCCTAATATTCAGTAATATGAGAAGGGTGTGATTCCACTGACCATCACTAGTAAGGTTTCATTGTCTTTCTCCTAACCTTAACCCTGATCCACAATTCTACAGGAACTTGGATTCTTAACATGGCCTGTCGGCCCTATTCCAGTATTCTTCAAAAACTTACATCCACGTTAACATGGCATGTCAGCCCTGTTCTACAATTTTTAGCTCTACTGGCCAAGGGCCATCAGAGCTGTTGTCCGTTGTCCGTCTGTTGTCCGTCCGTCGTTAACTTTTGTCTCGTTTCATTTAATTTTTCATTTGATCTTTACCAAACTTTACCAAATGGTTAATATCTATCAAAGCTCGGACATGTTCGAAAACCAGCCACATCTGACCACTAACAGCGGAGTTATGGCCCTTGATTTAGTTAAAAATGCTATATTTTGCCTCAAGACGATAGGGCCTTCATTTTTAATCCGATCTTTACCAAACTTTACCAGATTGCTAATGTCAATGAAAGCTCAGACAAGTTTGAAAACCTGCCAGATTGGTCCAGAACCAGCGGAGTTATGGCCCTTGATTTAGTTAAAAAAGCTATATTTTGCCTCGTTAGGGCCTTCATTTTTCACAGATTGTTAATGTGAAAGAAAGGTCGGACTAGTTTGAAAACCAGCCAGATCAGACCAGTAACAGCAGAGTTATTGTCCTTGATTTAGTTAAAAATGCTATATTTTGCCTCGGTAAGACTATAGGGCTTTCATTTTTCATCCGATCTTTACCAAGCTTTACCAGATTGTTAATATCAATGAAGGCTTAGATAAGTTTGAAAACCAGCCATATCGAACCAGTAACAGCGGAGTTATGGCCCTTGATTTAGTTAAAAATGCTATATTTTGCCTCGTTAAGATGCTAGGGCCTTCATTTTTCATCCGATCTTTACTAAACTTTACCAGATTGCTAATGTTGATGAAAGCTCAGACAAGTTCGAAAACCAGCTAGATCAGACCAGAAACAGTGACCTTTTATATAGTTAAAAATGCTATATTTTGCCTCGTTAATATGATAGGGCCTTCATTTTTCATCTCATCTTAACCAAACTTTACCAGATTTTTTGCCGATTTTTTTTTTTAATTATTATTTAAATTATTTTGTTTTGCCGATTTTTTTGATTTGATTCATTTTTTCCATTTTTCTGTTTTCAATTGTTTTTGTTTCTTAAATATTTTTTTATTTTTATTTATTTTTTTAAAATATTTTTCATTTTTTAAAAAAATATTCTTTAATTATTTTTATTTTTTTTAATTACTTTTTTTTTTATATTGATTTTTTTTGTTAACGCCATGTTGGATTTGACAAAACTTAGCAGGAAGCGTTGCTATGATTTCTAGTTGTGCCTATTCCATTTTTTTCCAGTTTGTTGATATTTGATGGAGTTGCGGCCCCTTGACATTTTTATTTTAAATTTCTTGTTGGCGCTACTCCTCCTAAATGCCTTGATGAAACTTGGCAGGAAGCATCGGTAAGATATCTAGTTGTGCATATCGCGCTTCTGTTCCAGTTTGCCGATTTTTGATGGAGTTATGGCCCTTTGACATAATATCTTTAAATTTTTTGTCGGCGCTACTCCTCCTAAACGGCTTGTTTAATATCTACGAAATTTGTCAGTAAGCCTCAGTATGATGTCTAGTTGTGCAAAGTGCGTTATATCAATGAAATCTTGGATAAGTTCGAAAACCAGCTAGATCTTGTTAGTAACAAGAGTTATGGCCCTTGATTTATTGAAAAATGCTTTATTGTATTTTCCTTTGTTAAATCTGTAGTTACTTCATTTTTTATCTGATCTTTACCATATTTGTTTAGAATGTTAAAAACCCATGTATCGGTCTATCCTCCGAGAACGTTAAAGAACCATAGGAATCTATTCGATAATAAGAGTAGGGCATGGTTCTCTGATTCCATCCCCTCTCTCTGGGGCGGCTCTAAATAACCTATACTGTGTTGATGAACCGTTTAACAACATTTAATTCAATTCAATTAGAATGTTAATATAACCCCGCCACCTATTTTTATGAAATTCCATTCATAGAAGAAAGTGGGACAAATTAAAAAATACCCATGCCAGACTAGACACAGCAGACTTATTGCCCATGATTACCTGGATCTACCTTAAAATGACATGTCAATGTTGTTCCTACATGTTTTCTTTTAATACACCTAACATGTGACAGCCTTGCCTGACCATTCTACATGTTGTTTAATACACCTAACATGTGAGAGCCTTTCTAGATGTTGTTTAATACATCTCAACAATGTGAAGCCTTGCCCCACTATTCTACATGTGTGTTTAATACATCTAACATGTGACAGCCTTGCCCTTCCATTCTACATGTTGTTTAATACATCTCAACAATGTGAAGCCTTGCCCTACTATTCTACATGTTGTTTAATACATCTAACATGTGACAGCCTTGCCCTTCCATTCTACATGTTGTTTAATACACTATTACAGTAGGACAGCCTTGCCCTTCCATACTACATGTTGTTTAATACACTATTACAATGGGACACCCTTGCCCCACAAATCTAAATGTTTAATATAAATTAACACTGTGACAGTCTTGCTTCACCATTCTATCTGTTGTGTACACCTTATCAATGTGACAGACTTGTCCCACCATTCTACATGTTGTTTAATACACTCTTACTAACAGTGTGACAGCATTGCCCCGCCATTTTACATGTTGTTTAATACACCTTAACAATGTGAAAGCCCGACAATTCCACATATTGTTTAATACATCTAAACAGCAAAACAGCCTTGTCCAATCATTCCACATGTACTTAGATATGATTGAACAGTGTGGCAGCCTTGCTTCACCAGTCTACATGTTGTTTTATACACCTTAACAGTGTCACAGCCATGCCCCACCAATCTACATGTACTTAAATGCATTTTAACATTGTGACAGCATTGTCCCACCATTCTACATGTTGTTTAATACACTATTCAGTGTGACAACCTTGCCCGACCATTCTGCATGTTGTTTAATACACTATTACAGTGTGACAGCCTTGCCACCATTCTACATGTTGTTTAACACACTATTACCAGAGATGGAAACTAACTTTTAAAGCTTGGTTGCCCAAACGGGCAACCATCTTCTGGATTTTGGTTGCCCAGCTGAAAATTTATGAGCCCAGATTTTCTGGATTTTTCTTTTCGACACACTAACAAACATGATTTTAACAAATTTACTTTATTTAGGCCAAACAAAAAAATAGGTGTGTTTCCTATTGCAAGCTCTAGGGTCAGTAGGTAGGCATATTTATATTCTATAGTTCACTAGTCTGATCATGGCCATTACAGTTACTCTGGCATGGTATATATTTCACCCTTTTCCTGTGAAAAATTCCCCTCTTAAAAAAAATAAAATATATAAAATGTTAAACTACAATACAGGAAAACAGCATTTTTTTGCAATTCCCCTTCCTGAAGGCCCTGGCCCCAGTCACCTAAAAGCTGACTAGTGCCCTTAAAAATTCCCCCGTGAAAGTGTTATTTGTATAACATCAAATACCGTAACGTTCGCGCTCCGTGAAATTAGAACGGGAGCCGCATTTTAGAATGGCCCAAAACGGAAATGCGTCAATTTCCCAATATCCGGTTGACTTAAATTGCATTTGATCGTTGAATAAACAGAGTTACGACTATTTACTGCATTTAATCGCTTAATAAACTGTGTAAGAAATATTTTCTTTGTTGTTGTTTTCTACTGAAATGTTATTCGTCCCGCATTGATGAATAATGCCAAGGAAATCGACTTTAGCTTGTCGAAAAAGCTAGTCGCCCGAGCGGACTACCGACTCATGAAATCTACTCGCCCAGCTTGAAATTTAGTCGTTCCGGGCGAACGGGCAACCGTTAGTTTCCATCCCTGTATTACAGTGTGACAGCCCTGTCCCACCATTCTATCTGTTGTTTGATACACTATTACAGTGTGACAGCCTTGCCCCATCATTCTCCATATTGTTTAATACACTATTACAGTGTGACAACCATGTTCCACCATTCTTCTTATTGTTTAATACATTATTACTATGTGACAGCCTTGTCCCACTATTCTGCATGTTGTTTATTACACATTAACTGTCTGACAGTCATGCCCCGCCATTCTGTAGGTTCTTTGATAGATCTTAACATCTTAAGTGTGACAGACTTGCCCTCTACATACTACATGTTGTTTAATAAACATTAAAAGTGTGACGGCCTTGCCCCACCATTCTACATGTTGTTTAATACACTATGACAGCCTTGCCCGACCATTATACATGTTGTTTAATACACTATTTCAGTGTGACAGCCTTGCCCGACCATTATACATGTTGTTTAATACACTATTACAGTGTGACAGCCCTGTCCAACTATTCTGTCTGTTGTTTAATACACTATTACAGTGTGACAGCCTTGCCCCACCATTCTTCATGTTGTTTAATACACCTTATCGATGTGACAGACTTGTCCCACCATTCTACATGTTGATAAATACACTTTATCAGTGTGACAGCCGTGCCCTTCTATTCTACAAGTTATAATACATCTAACATGTGACAGTCTTTACCATCCATTCTACATGTTGTTTAATACACCTTAAAATTGTGAAAGCCTAGCCCCTCCATTCTACATGTTGTTTAATATATCTTAACAGTGTGACAGCCTTGCCATACCATTCTACATGTTTTTTAATACACTATCGCAGTGTGACAGCCATGTTCCACCATTCTACATGTTGTTTAATACACTATTACTATGTGACAGCCTTGTCCCACCATTCTACCTGTTGTTTAATACACCTTAACAGTGCAACAGCCTTGTCTCGCTATTCTACATGTTGTTTAATACACTATTACAGTGTGACAGCCTTTTCCAACCATTCTACATGTTGTTTAAAACACTCTAACAGTGTGACAGCAATGCCCCACCATTTTACATGTTGTTCAATACACCTTAACAATGTGAAAGCCTGACCATTCCACATGTTGTTTGATACACCTAAACAGCAATACAACCTTGTACCATCATTCCATATGTTCTTAGATAAGATTAAACAGTGTGGCAGTTTTGCTTCACCAGTCTACATGTTGTTTTATACACATTAACAGTGTCACAGCCTTGCCCCACCAGTCTTCATGTACTTAAATGCATTTTAACATTGTGACAGCATTGTCCCACCATTCTACATGTTGTTTAATACACTATTCAGTGTGATAACCTTGCCCGACCATTCTACATGTTGTTTAATACACTATTACAGTGCGACAGCCTTGCCACCATTATACATGTTGTTTAATACACTATATCAGTGTGACAGCCCTGTCCCACCATTCTATCTGTAGTTTAATACACTATAACAGTGTGACAGCCTTGCCCCACCATTCTCCATATTGTTTAATACACTATTACAGTGTGACAACCATGTTCCACCATTCTCCATATTGTTTAATAGACTATTACTATGTGACAGCCTTGTCCCACTATTCTACATGTTGTTTTTTACACATTAACTGTGTGACAGCCTTGCCCCGCCATTCTGTATGTTCTTTGATACATCTTAACAGTGTGACAGACTTGCCCCCGCCATACTACATGTTGTTTAATACACATTAAAAGTGTGACGGCCTTGACCCACCATGCTACATGTTGTTTATACAGCATGTCAGCCTTGCCCAACCATTCTACATGTTTTTTAATACACTATTACAGTGTGACAGCCATGTTTCACCATTCTACATGTTGTTTAATACACTATTAAAGTGTGACAGCCATGTCCAACCATTGTACATGATGTTTAATAAACTATTGTAGTGTGACAGCCCTGTACCACCATTCTTCATGTTGTTTAATACACTATTAAAGTGTGACAGCCTTGCTCTGCCATTTTACATGTTGTTTAATACACTATTACAGTGTGACACTGTGTTCCACCATTATACATGTTGTTTAATACACTATTACAGTGTGACAGCCTTGCCCCATCATTTTACATGTTATTTAATACACTATTACAGCATGACAGCCCTGTCCCACCATTCTATCTGTTGTTTAATACACTAATACAGTGTGACAGCCCTGTACCACCATTCTACATGTTGTTTAATACACTATTACAGTGTTAAAGCTTTGTCCCACCATTGTCCATGTTGTTTAATGCACTATTACAGTGTCACAGCCTTTTCCCACCATTCTACATTTAATAAACTATTGCAGTGTGACAGCCTTGTCCCACCATTTTATGTTTAATAAACTATTACAGTGTGACAGCCTTGTCACACCATTCTGCATATTGTTTAATACACTATTACTGTGCGACAACCTTGTCCCACCGTTCTACGTTTAATACACTATTACAGTGTGACAGCCATGTCCCACCATTCTACGTTTAATACACTGTTACAGTGAGAAAGCCTTGTCCCGCCATTCTACGTGTTGTTTAATACACTATGACAGTATGATAGCCTTGCCCCACCATTCTATGTTTAATACACTATTAGTGTGACAGCCTTGCCCAACCATTCTACGTTTAATACACTATTACAGTGTCACAGCCTTGTTCCACCATTCTACGTTTAATAAACCATTGCAGTGTGACTTGTCCACCATTCTACGTTTAATAAACTATTACAGTGTGACAGCCTTGTCCCACCATTCTACGTTTAATACACTATTACAGTGTGACAGCCCTGTCCCACCATTCTATGTTTAATACACAAACATTGTGACAGCCTTGTCCCACCATTCTACGTTTAATACACTATTACAGTGAGACAGCCTTGTCCCGACATTTTACGTGTTGTTTAACACAGTATTACAGTGTGACAGCCTTGCCCCACCATTCTACGTTTAATACACTATTACAGTGTGACAGCCCTGTACCAGCATTCTGCAAATTGTTTAATACACTATTACAGTGTGACAGCCTTGCCCCACCATTCTGCGTTTAATACACTATTACAGTGTGACAGCCCTGTACCATCATTCTGCATATTGTTTAATACACTGTTACAGTGTGACAGCCTTGCCCCACCATTCTACGTTTAATACACTATTACAGTGTGACAGCCCTGTACCAGCATTCTGCAAATTGTTTAATACACTATTACAGTGTGACAGCCTTGTCCCACCATTCTGCATGTTGTTTAATACACTATTACAGTTTGACAGCCTTGCCTCACCATTCTACGTTTAATACACTATTACAGTGTGACAGCCATGTCCCACCCATTCTACGTTTAATACACTGTTACAGTGAGAAAGCCTTGTCCCGCCATTCTACGTGTTGTTTAATACACTATGACAGTATGATAGCCTTGCCCCACCATTCTATGTTTAATACACTATTAGTGTGACAGCCTTGCCCAACCATTCTACGTTTAATACACTATTACAGTGTCACAGCCTTGTTCCACCATTCTACGTTTAATAAACCATTGCAGTGTGACTTGTCCACCATTCTACGTTTAATAAACTATTACAGTGTGACAGCCTTGTCCCACCATTCTACGTTTAATACACTATTACAGTGTGACAGCCCTGTCCCACCATTCTATGTTTAATACACAAACATTGTGACAGCCTTGTCCCACCATTCTACGTTTAATACACTATTACAGTGAGACAGCCTTGTCCCGACATTTTACGTGTTGTTTAACACAGTATTACAGTGTGACAGCCTTGCCCCACCATTCTACGTTTAATACACTATTACAGTGTGACAGCCCTGTACCAGCATTCTGCAAATTGTTTAATACACTATTACAGTGTGACAGCCTTGCCCCACCATTCTACGTTTAATACACTATTACAGTGTGACAGCCCTGTACCATCATTCTGCATATTGTTTAATACACTGTTACAGTGTGACAGCCTTGCCCCACCATTCTACGTTTAATACACTATTACAGTGTGACAGCCCTGTACCAGCATTCTGCAAATTGTTTAATACACTATTACAGTGTGACAGCCTTGTCCCACCATTCTGCATGTTGTTTAATACACTATTACAGTTTGACAGCCTTGCCCCACCATTCTACGTTTAATACACTATTGCAGTGTGACAGCCTTGTCCCACCATTCTGCATGTTGTTTAATACACTATTACAGTTTGACAGCCTTGCCCCACCATTCTACGTTTAATACACTATTACAGTGTGACAGCCTTGTCCCACCATTCTGCATGTTGTTTAATACACTATTACAGTTTGACAGCCTTGCCCCACCATTCTACGTTTAATACACTATTACAGTGTGACAGCCTTGCACCACCATTCTACGTTTAATACACTATTACAGTGTGACAGCCCTGTCCCACCATTCTGCATATTGTTTAAAGCACTATTACAGTGTGACAGCAGGGGTGTAAAATATTTTCAAGGGCTACTTGACCTGTAGGTCTTCCAGTTGAAAAAAGTCACTCGACCTTACCAACTTTTAAGTTTACCTTATACTTTTTCATAATATTAAAGGATTTTATATATAAAAAGTGTTAATACATAGACTATTAGTATTGTTTACTACTTTTTAAACTATATTTCAGTTAATAGTTTACGAACAAGTGTATACTTTTGTTCACTTGTAGACTAACTGTATAAAACCATTTTATTAATTAAATAATCTTTTTAAATTGAAATAAGTTTTATTAGTGGTCCATATAAATGACTGCATGGTTTTATGATTCGAAATTTGAAAGATAGTTTTGCAGAGTTGAATTATTGAATTGTTTATGTCCTGTATTTTTTACCATTCTACTAAGTAGCACCTATGTTTTACTATTAAAGGAATGAAAAAGTGTAACGTTTTGTCAATGGTGCATACGGCAGACTTGATAAATCTCCCTTTTACCTGTCTTTGCCTTTTTGTTCTATCATATACAGGTTGTTGTTGCTTACGTTTTTCTACCATTTGTTTTGAACGAGTCTCATCGTCGCCCGATGTTTTTTTCCTCACAATAGTGATCTAATATCTCGTTGTTTTGGTTGTGAGTCGAACGAGTCGCCTTGTTTTTTGACATTTTTACGGGAAAATCAACGGTGTAGACATAAATATTTACAGTGTGACAGCCTTGCCCCACCATTCTACGTTTAATACACTATAACAGTGTGACAGCCTTGTCCCACAATTCTATGTTTAATACACTATTACATATTCACAGTCTTGTCCCACCATTCTACGTTTAATACACTATTACAATTTTTGTTTAAACTTATTTATTTTACATCGATTGTAACGAAAGCTCTATGAACTTATTTGAATCACTCTCGATGTCTTCCTGGGTAGAACCAGTACTAAGCAATGCAGATAAAGTGTCTTGCTCAGGGACACAACGCATATGGCAATGACGGGAATCGAACCCACGACTTTTGGATCATGGGTCCAACGCTCTACCACTAGACCACAGCGCTCCACAGCCTTGTCCCACCATTCTACGTCAATACACTATAACAATGTGACAGCCTTGTCCCACCATTCTACGTTTAATACACTATTACAGTTTGACAGCCTTGTCCCACCATTCTACGTTTAATACACTATTACAGTGTGACAGCCATGTCCCACCATTCTATGTTTAATACACTATTACAGTGTGACAGTCTTGTCCCACCATTCTACGTTTAATACACTATTACAGTGTGACAGCCTTGCCCCACCATTCTACCTTTAATACACTATGACAGTGTGACAGCCTTGTCCCACCATTCTATGTTTAATACACTATTACATTGTCACAGCCTTGTCCCACCGTTCTTCGTTTAATACACTATTACAGTTTGACAGCCTTGTCCCACCATTCTAAGTTAATACACTATAACAATGTGACAGCCTTGTGCCACCATTCTACGTTTAATACACTATTACAGTTTAACAGCCTTGCCCCACCATTCTACGTTTAATACACTATTACAGTTTTACAGCCTTGTCCCACCATTCTATGTTTAATATACTATTACAGTGTGACAGCCATGTCCCACCATTCTACGTTTAATACACTATTACAGTGTGACAGCCTTGTCCCACCATTCTATGTTTAATACACTATAACAGTTTGACAGCCTTGCCCCACCATTCTACGTGTATTACACTATTACAGTGTAACAGCCTTGTCCCACCATTCTACGTTTAATACACTATTACAGTGTGACAGCCTTGCCCCACCATTCTACGTTTAATACACTATTACAGTGTGACAGCCTTGCCCCACCATTCTACGTTTAATACACTATTACAGTGTGACAGCCTTGCCCCACCATTCTACGTTTAATACACTGTTAAAGTGTGACAGCCTTGTCCCACCATTCTACGTTTATTACACTATAACAGTGTGACAGCCCTGTCCCACCATTCTACGTTTAATACACTGTAACAGTGTGACAGTCTTGTCCCACCATTCTACGTTTAATACACTATAACAGTGTAACAGCCTTCCCCACCATTCTACATATTATTTAATTAACTATTACAGTGTTACAGCCTTGTCCCACCATTCTACGTTTAATATACTATTACAGTGTGACGTCCCTATACCACCATTCTATCTTTTAATACACTATTACAGTGTGATAGCCCTGTCCTACCATTCTACGTTTTATACACTATAACAGTGTGACAGCCTTGTACCACCATTCTACATGTTATTTAATACACTATTACAGTGTGGCAACCTTCTCCCACCGTTCTACGTTTAATACACTATTACAGTGTGACAGCCTTGACCCACCATTCTACGTTTAATACACTATTACAGTGTAACAGCCTTGCACCACCATTATACGTTAAATACACTATTACAGTGTGACAGCCCTGTACCACCATTCTGCATGTTGTTTAATACACTATAACAGTGTGACAGCCTTGTCCAACCATTCTACGTTTAATACACTATAACAGTGACAGCCTTGCCCCACCATTCTACGTTTAATACACTATAACAGTGACAGCCTTGCCCCACCATTCTACGTTTAAGACACTATAACAGTGTGACAGCCTTGTCCCACCATTCTGCGTTTAATACACTATTACAGTGTGACAGTCTTGTCCCACCATTCTGCGTTTAATACACTATTACAGTGTGACAGTCTTGTCCCACCATTCTGCGTTTAATACACTATTACAGTGTGACAGTCTTGTCCCACCATTCTGCGTTTAATACACTATTACAGTGTGACAGCCTTGTCCCACCATTCTGCGTTTAATACACTATTACAGTGTGACAGTCTTGTCCCACCATTCTGCGTTTAATACACTATTACAGTGTGACAGCCTTGTCCCACCATTCTGCGTTTAATACACTATTACAGTGTGACAGTCTTGTCCCACCATTCTGCGTTTAATACACTATTACAGTGTGACAGTCTTGTCCCACCATTCTATGTTTAAGACACTATAACAGTGTGACAGCCTTGTCCCACCATTCTGCGTTTAATACACTATTACAGTGTGACAGTCTTGTCCCACCATTCTGCGTTTAATACACTATTACAGTGTGACAGTCTTGTCCCACCATTCTATGTTTAAGACACTATTACAGTGTGACAGCCTTGTCCCACCATTCTGCGTTTAATACACTATTACAGTGTGACAGTCTTGTCCCACCATTCTACGTTTAATACACTATTACAGTGTGACAGCCATGTCCTCCCACCATTCTACATTTAATACACTATAACAGTGTGTAACAAGATGGACCAAGTGGAGACAACTCACCAAGGGAGAATCAAGAATAAATAAATTTACAAATTTATTTACAAGATGAATATATATACAAATGAATACAAATGACAAAATAAGAATCTCAACGGTTTAAATCATGTTTAAAATGAAGTTCACTACGTTAGATTAAACTGTTCGGTTTTAATCAAGACGGAATATCTGATACGTGTATTTATGATATATGTATACTATATCACACGCTATCTTATCTCTCAAAGCTATATCTAGCTGAATCCTTCCGGTACAGTTCCCGGCACTACTACTTCACTCCCGCGTTATATTGGAATCTCGTCCTTAGGTAATCCGCACGCGAAGCCCTCTCGCACGATCCTTTCTTGAAATGGCCCAAGTCCCGGTATTACAAATCTGGTGACGTTATCTGCGTAGCTATCTGCTTAACCAGGCCCTCTTGCCTAGCGTCTCCGTAGCTACCATCTGGTCTGTCGCCTAAATGGCGAATGCTGTCGTTACCTTCTTCTAAACCTTCTTCGAATAGACATTATGCTAAACTTTAACAAAACGTGTAAAACAATTACAGATGTAATTTATCGACAATGAAATCTCACATTTCTAAATGTAACGCAAAATTCACAACATAGTAATTCAACCATAGACTGAATGAATAATTGGTTTTACACCCCATTAACACATTATAGACTATAATGGTACAGCGCCCTCGGAGTGATTGAATAATAATGACAATATGAAAACCAACCTCAGAGAGATTTATACTGCAAAATCAACAATAACCGTTTATGCAATAATGTATTGACAGTTAGAAACCTCCGTAGAAAAGTACCTACAATCTGAATCGCGTATTCCATTTACTATCTACAGAGCAACTGGCATTATCAATAATGTAAATATATGCCCCAATAATCTTATCAGACAATAATTTGCTAAAATATTCTTGACGTTTGAAAACGTACCAGAATTAAAGACAATAATATCCTGATAACTATCTATGGATTTTTCCGGCAGATATTTACTGCAGAACAACAATTTAAATATGACAATAATTTAAAACAAATAAAATAGATTTGACTTACCCTTTGCCGTAATGATATTGGTCACTGACTACTCTGGATAATGGCTTGCGATCCTGTGACAAGTTTTTACACCCATATAATTATACAGTCCCTACATGGATACCTGGTGAAACACGCCATCCATGCAAATGTCATGTTATTTGGACTGCTCGGCCTACACGTAGTGTCGTAATAAGAATTCTATACATTTTATACGCACTGGTAAATACTGGCAAATTTCAAATACAGTCTGACAGCCTTGTCCCACCATTCTACATGTTGTTTAACACACTATTACACTCTGACAGCCTTGTCTCACCATTCAACATATTGTTTAATTCGCTATTACAGTGTGAAAGCCTTGTACCGCCATTCTACATGTTGTTTAATACACTTTTACAGTGTGACAACCAATTACCACCATTCTGTATATTGTTTAATACACTATTACAGTGTGACAGCCGTGCCCCACCATTCTGCATTTTGTTTAATACACTATTACAGTGTAACAGCCTTGCCCCACCATTATACATGTTGTTTAATACACTAGTACAGTGTGACAGCCTTGTCCTACCATTCTACGTTTAATAAACTATTACAATGTGACAGCCTTTCCCCACCATTCTGCTTGTTGTTTAATACACTATTACAGTGCAACAGCCTTGTCCCTCAATTCTACTTCTTGTTGAATACACTATTTCAGTGTGACAGCCTTGTCCCACCATTCTACGTTTAATACACTAATACAGTGTGACAGCCTTGACCCTCCATACTACATGTTGTTTAATACACTATTACAGTGTGACAGCCTTGACCCACCTTTCTACATCTTGTTTAATACACTATTATAGTGTGACAACCTTGCCCCACCATTCTACATGTTGTTTAATAGACTATTACAGTGTGACAGCCTTGCCCTTAAATTCTGCTTATTGTTAAATACTCTATTGTTAAATACTCTATTACAGTGTGATAGCCTTGCCCCACCATTATACATGTTGTTTAATACACTATTACAGTGTGTGAGCCTTGTCCCACCATTCTACATATTGTTTAATACACTGTTACAGTGCCACAGCCTTGTCCCTCCATTCTACATGTTGTTGAATACACTATTACAGAGCCACAGCCTTGTCCCTCCATTCTACATGTTGTTGAATACACTATTACAGTGCCACAGCCTTGTCCCTCCATTCTACATGTTGTTTAATACACTATTACAGTGTGACAGCCTTGCCCCACCATTCTGTATGTTGTTTAACACACTATTACATTGTGACAGCCTTGTCCCACCATTCACCATGTTGTTTAATATGCTATTATAGTGGCAGCCTTGTCCCGCCATTCTACATGTTGTTTAATACACTTTGACAGTGTGACATCATTGTCCCACCATTCTACATGTTGTTTAATACATTCTAACATTGTGTCTGCATTGCCCTGCCATTCTACATGTTGTTTAATACACTTTTCCCACCATTCTATGTTTAATACACTATTACAGTGTGACAGTCTTGCCCCACCATTCTGCATGTTGTTTAATACACTAGTACAGTGTGACAGCCTTGTCCCACCATTCTAGATGTTTATTACACTATTACAGTGTGACAGCCTTGTCCCACCATTCTAGATGTTTATTACACTATTACAGTGTGACAGCCTTGTCCCACCATTCTGCATGTTGTTTAACACACTATTAGACTGTGACAGCCTTGTCTCACCATTCAACATATTGTTTAATTCGCTATTACAGTGTGGAAGCCTTGTACCGCCATTCTACATGTTGTTTAATACACTTTTACAGTGTGACAACCAAGTACCACCATTCTGTATATTGTTTAATACACTATTACAGTGTGACTGCCCTGTACCACCACTCTGCATATTGTTTAATACACTATTACATTGTGACAGCCTTGTCCCACCATTCAACATGTTGTTTAATACACTATTACATTGTGACAGCCTTGTCCCACCATTCAACATGTTGTTTAATATGCTATTACAGTGTGACAGCCTTGCCCCACCATTCTGCATGTTGTTTAATACATTCTAACATTGTGTCTCCATTGCCCTGCCATTCTACATGTTGTTTAATACACTTTTCCCACCATTCTATGTTTAATACACTATTACAGTGTGACAGTCTTGCCCCACCATTCTGCATGTTGTTTAATACACTAGTACAGTGTGACAGCCTTGTCCCACCATTCTAGATGTTTATTACACTATTAGACTGTGACAGCCTTGTCTCACCATTCAACATATTGTTTAATTCGCTATTACAGTGTGGAAGCCTTGTACCGCCATTCTAAATGTTGTTTAATACACTTTTACAGTGTGACAAAAAAGTACCACCATTCGGTATATTGTTTAATACACTATTACAGTGTGACTGCCCTGTACCACCATTCTGCATATTGTTTAATACACTATTACATTGTGACAGCCTTGTCCCACCATTCAACATGTTGTTTAATATGCTATTACAGTGTGGCAGCCTTGTCCCGCCACTATACATGTTGTTTAATACACTTTGACAGTGTGACAGCATTGTCCCACCATTCTGCATGTTGTTTAATACACTCTAACATTGTGGCAGCCTTGCTTGACGAATCTACATGTTGTTTTATACACCTTAACAATATCACAGCCTTGCCCCAACAGTATACATGTACTTAAATGCATTTTAACATTGTGACAGCCTTGCCCAACCATTCTGCATGTTGTTTAATACACTATTACAGTGTGACAGTCTTGCCTACCATTCTACATGTTGTTTAATACACTATTACAGTGTGACAGCCTTGTCACACCATTCTATCTGTTGTTTAATACACTATTTCAGTGTGACAGCCTTGTCACACCATTCTACATGTTGTTTGATACACTATTACAGTGTGACAGCCTTGTCACACCATTCTACATGTTGTTTAATACACTATTACAGTGTGACAGCCTTGTCACACCATTCTACATGTTGTTCAATACACTATTACAGTGTGACAGCCTTGTCACACCATTCTACATGTTGTTTAATACACTATTACAGTGTGACAGCCTAGTCCCACCATTCTGCATGTTTTTTAATACACTATTACAGTGTGACAGCACTGTTCCACCATTCTACGTTTAATACACTATTACAGTGTGACAGCACTGTCCCACCATTCTACGTTTAATACACTATTACAGTGTGACAGCCCTGTACCACCTTTCTGCATATTGTTTACACCATTCTACGTTTAATACACTATAACAGTGTGACAGCCTTGCCCCACCATCCTACATGTTGTTTAATACACTATTACAGTGTGACAGCCTTGTCCCACCATTCTATGTTTAATACACTATTACAGTGTGACACCCTTGTCCCGCCATTCTATATGTTGTTGAAGACACTATTACAGTGTGACAGCCTTGCCCCACAATTTTACATGTTGTTTAATACACTATTACAGTGTGACAGCCTTGTCCCGCCATTCTACATGTTGTTTAATACACTATTGCAGTGTGACAGCCTTGCCCATTCTGCATGTTGTTTAATACACTATTACAGTGTGACAGCCTTGCCCCACCATTCTACATGTTGTTTAATACACTATTGCAGTGTGACTGCCTTACCCCACCATTCTGCATATTGTTTAATACACTATTACAGTGTGACAGCCTTGCCTCACCATTCTACATGTTGTTCAATACATTATTACAGTGTGACAGTCTTGGCCAACCATTCTATGTTTAATACACTATGACAATGTGACAGCCTTGCCCCACCATTCTGCATGTTGTTTAATACACTATTACAGTGTGACAGCCCGGTCCAACCATTCTGCATATTGTTTAATACATTATTACAGTGTCACATTCTTTTCCCACCATTCTACATGTTTCTTAATACACTATTACAGTGTGACAGCCTTGTCCCACCATTCTACGTTTAATACACTCCCGCCATTCTACATGTTGTTTAATACACTATTACAGTGTGGCAGCCTTGTCAAACCATTTTGCATGTTGTTTAATACACTATTACAGTGTGACATCCTTGTCCCACTATTCTACATGTTGTTTAATACACTATTACAGTGTGACAGTCTTGTCCCACTATTCTAGATGTTGTTTAATATACTATTACAGTTTGACAGCCTTGTCCCGCCATTCAACATGTTGTTTAATATGCTATTAGAGTGTGGCAGCCTTGTCCCACCATTCTACATGTTGTTCATACACTATTACAGTGCGACATCATTATCCCACCATTCTACATGTTGTTTAATACACTATTACAGTGTGACAGCCTTGTCCCACAATTATATATGTTGTTTAATACACTCTTGACAGTATGACAGCCGTGTCCTTATATTCTACATGTTGTTTAATACACTTTAACAGTGTCACTGACTTGTCCAACTATTGTACATTTTGTTTAATACACTATTACAGTGTGACAGCCTTGTCCCACCATTCTACATGTTGTTTAATACACTGAAACAGTGTGACAGCCTTGTCCCACCATTTTACCTGTTGTTTAATACACCTTGACAGTGTGACTGCCTTGTCCCGTCATTCTACATGTTGTTTAATACACTTTAACAGTGTAACAGCATTGTTCCACCATTCTACATGTTGTTTAATACACTGTAACAATTGTGTCAGCATTGTCCTGCCATTCTACATGTTGTTTAATACACTTAAACCGCATGACAGCCTTGTCCCATCATTCCACATGTTCTTAGATATGCTTGAACAGTGTGGCAGCCTTGCTCGACGAATCTGCATGTTGTTTTGTACACCTTAACAATGTCGCAGCCTTGCTCCAACAGTATACATGTACTTCAATTTCCTTTTAGCAGTGTGACAGCCTTGCCCAACCATTATGCATGTTGTTTAAAAAACTATTACAGTGTTGCAGCTTTGCCCGATCATTCTACATGTTGTTTAATATACTATTACAGTCCTGTACCACCAAGCTACATGTTGTTTAATACACTACTACAGTGTGACAGCCTTGCCCTACCATTCTAAATGTTGTTTAATAGACTATTACAGTGTGACAGCCTTGTCCTTATATTCTACATGTCTTTTAATACACTATTACAGTGTGGCATCATTGTCCCACCATTCTACCTGGTGTTTAATACACTATTGCAGTGAGACAGCCTTGCCCCAACATTCTACACGTTGTTTAATACACTATTGCAGTGTGACAGCCTTGCCCCACCATTCTACATGTTGTTTAATAGACTATTACAGTTTAACAGCCTTGCCCTTATATTCTACATGTTTTTTAATACACTATTACAGTGTGACATCATTGTCCCACCATTCTACCTGGTGTTTAATACACTATTGCAGTGTGACATCCTTGCCCCGCCATTCTACATGTTGTTTAATACACTATTACAGTGTGACAGCCTAGTGCCACCATTCTACATGCTGTTTAATACACTATTACAGTGTGACAGCCTTGCCCCACCATTCTACATGTTGTTTAATAGACTATTACAGTGTGACAGCCTTGTCCTTATTACTACATGTTTTTTAATACACTATTACAGTGTGACAGCCTTGCCCTTATATTCTACATCTTTTTTTAAAACACTATTTAATTACAGTGTGACAGCCTTGCCCCGCCATTCTACATGTTGTTTAATACACTATTACAGTGTGACAGCCTAGTGCCACCATTCTACATGTTGTTTAATACACTATTGCAGTGTGACAGCCTTGTCCATATATTTTACACGCTGTTTAATACACTATTGCAGTGTGACAGCCTTGTCCCACCATTCTACATGTTGTTCAATACACTATTACAGTGTGACAACATAGTCCCACCATTCTACATGTTGTTTAATACACTTTTACAGTGTGACAGCCTTGCCCTTATATTCTACATGTTTTTTTAAAACACTATTTAATTACAGTGTGACAGCCTTGCCCCGCCATTCTACATGTTGTTTAATAAACTATTACAGTGTGACAGCCTAGTCCCACCATTCTACATGTTGTTCAATACACTATTACAGTGTGACAACATAGTCCCACCATTCTACATGTTGTTTAATACACTATTACAGTGTGACAGCCTTGTCCCACTATTCTACATGTTGTTTAATACACTATTACAGTTTTACAGCCTTGCCTCACCATTCTGCATGTTGTTTAATACACTATTACGGTGTGACACCTTGTCCCACCATTGTACATGTTGTTTAATACACTATTACAGTGTGACAGCCTTGTCCCACCATTCTACATGTTGTTTAACACATTTTAACAGTGTCACAGCCTTGTCCCACCTTTCTACATGTTATTCAATACACTGTTACAGTTTGACAGCCTTGTCCCGCCATTCAACATGTTGTTTAATATGCTATTACAGTGTGGCAGCCTTGTCCCGCCATTCTACATGTTGTTTAATACACTTTAACAGTGCGAAATCATTATCCACCATTCTAAATGTTGTTTGATACACTATTACAGTGTGACAGCCTTGTCCCACTATTCTACATGTTGTTTAACACACTCTAACATTGTGTCAGATTGATTGAATTGGATTTTATAGTCGCACCAACAGCTAAGGTCATATGGCGACTTTCCAGCTTCCATTGATGGAGGAAGACCCCAGGTGCCCCTCTGGGCAATTTTCGTGCACGGGCGGCTCCTGGGTAGAACCACCGACGTTCTGCAAGCCAGCTGGATAGCTTCCTCACATAAAGATTCCTAGGCCCCTGAGGGATCGAACCTACAGTGGTGAGGGGCAAGTGATTTCAAGTCAGAGACGTTAACCACTCGGCCACGGACGCCATTGTGTCAGCATTGCCCTGCCATTCTACATGTTGTTTAATACACTTTAACAATGTGAAAACACCACCATTCTGCATGTTGTTTAATACACCTAAACAGCATGACAGCCTTGTCCCATTATTCCACACGTTCTTAGACATGTTAGATATGCTTGAACAGTGTGGCAGCCTTGCTCGATGAATCTACATGTTGTTTTGTACACCTTAACAGTGTCACAGCCTTGCCCCAACAGTATACATGTACTTCAATGCGTTTTAGCATTGTGACAGCCTTGCCCAACCATTATGCATGTTGTGTAATAAACTATTAGTGTTAACGCATTGCCCGACCATTCTACATGTTGTTTAATACACTATTACAGTCCTGTACCACCAATCTACATGTTGTTTAATACACTATTACAGTGTAACAGCCTTGCCCACCATTCTGCATGTTGTTTAATACACTATTACATTGTGACATCATTGTCCCACCATTCTACATGTTTAATACACTATTGCAGTGAGACAGCCTTGCCCCACCATTCTACATGTTGTTTAATAGACTATTACAGTGTGACAGCCTTGCCCTTATATTCTACATGTTTTTTTAGCTCGACTGATCAGAGATCAGCAGAGCTTATGCCGTGGTCCGGCGTCCGGCGTTTGTCTGTCCGTAAACTTTTTTTTGTAGCGACTACTGCT
The DNA here is from genome assembly GCA_037043455.1 of Cyrtodaria siliqua. Taxonomy (NCBI): domain Eukaryota; kingdom Metazoa; phylum Mollusca; class Bivalvia; order Adapedonta; family Hiatellidae; genus Cyrtodaria; species Cyrtodaria siliqua. The sequence continues at coordinate 35,788 of JAWPHD010014983.1, forward strand.
CTGAAACTACTGAATGGATGTTCATGAAACTTTACAGAAATGTTGCCAATGTAGGCTAGTTGATCCTAGCAAAAATTCATGTTGATGTGAAATCCAAGATGGCCGGCAAATCTAAAAATAGGTTTTTAAAAAACAAGTTTGTAGCGACTACTTCTTGAAAACTCTTAGTGATATTGATATGGGACTTTTTCTGAAATGATCAGCATGACATGATGTTGGTCCTTGTCGAAAATCGTTTTGATTCGACATTAAACATGGCTGCCAGCGGCCATCTTTGTTTACATAGAGTTATATAATGAAAACTTGTAGCGACTACTCATCTGAAACTACTTGACGGATTTTCATGAAAATTGATAGGAATGTTGCTCTTGATGTCTAAATAATCCTAGCAAAAATTCAGGTCGGCCGGAAATTCAAGATGGCCGCCACGGCTAAAAATAAATTTTCAAATACAAGTTTGTAGCGACTACTTCTTGAAAACTATAAGTGATATTGATATGGGACTTTTTCTAAAATGATCAGCATGATATGATGTTGGTCTTTGTCAAAAATCGTTTTGATTCGACATTAAACATGGCTGCCAGCGGCCATCTTTGATTACATAGAGTTATATAGTAAAAACTTGTAGCGACTACTCCTTCAACTACTTGGCAGATTTTCATGAAACTTTACAGGAATGTTGCTGTTAATGTCTTATTGATCCTAGCAAAATTTCAGATGCGCCAGAAACTCAAGATGGCCGCCACAGCTAAAAATAGATTTTTAAAAAATAAGTTTGTAGCGACTACTTTCTGAAATCAAAATCAATCAGTAGAGCTTCAAGGTCATTGACCTCTTGTTTTATACACTATAACGGTGTGACATCATTGTCCCACCATTCTACCTGGTGTTTAATACACTATTGCAGTGTGACAGCCTTGCCCCACCATTCTACATGTTGTTTAATACATATTATAGTGTGACAGCCTAGTCACACCATTCTACATGTTGTTTAATACACTATTGCAGTGTGACAGCCTTGCCCATATATTCTATAATAAAATTATGTTGTTTAATACACTATCGCAGTGTGGCAGCCTAGTCCTACCATTCTACATGTTGTTTAATACACTATTACAGTTTGACAACATAGTCCCACCATTCTACATGTTGTTTAATACACTATTGCAGTGTGACAGCCTTGGCTTACCATTCTACATGCTGTTTAATAGACTATTACAGTGTGACAGCCTTGCCCCACCATTCTACATGTTGTTTAATACACTATTACAGTGTGACAGCATTGTTCCACCATTGTACATATTGTTTATTACACTATTACAGTTTGACAGCCTTGACCCACCATTCTCATGTTGTTTAATATACTATTACAGTGTGACATCCTTGCCTCACCATTCTACATGTTATTTAATACACTGTAACAGTATGACAACCTTGCCCCACCATTATACATGTTGTTTAATACACTGTAACAGTATGACAACCTTGCCCCACCATTATACATGTTGTTTAATACACTGTAACAGTATGACAACCTTGCCCCACCATTCTACATGTTGTTTAATACACTGTAACAGTATGACAACCTTGCCCCACCATTATACATGTTGTTTAATACACTGTAACAGTATGACAACCTTGCTCCACCATTCTACATGTTGTTTAATACACTGTAACAGTATGACAACCTTGCCCCACCATTATACATGTTGTTTAATACAGGATTACAGCATGTCAGACTTGCCCCACCATTCTACATGTTTTTTAATACACTATTACAGTGAGACAGCCATGTTCCACCATTCTGCATGTTGTTTAATACAGCATGACAGCCATGTCCAACCATTCTACATGATGTTTAATAATGTTTCAGCGCTGTACCACCATTCTTCATGTTGTTTAATACACTATTACAGTGTGACAGCCTTGCTCTGATATTCAACATGTTGTTTAATACTCTAATACAGTGTGACAGCCACTTATGTTGTTTAATACACTATTACAGTGTGACAGCCCCGTCAAACCATTCTACATGTTGTTTAATAAACTATTACAGTGTGACAGCCCTGTACCACCATTCTTCATGTTATTTAAAATATTATTACAGTGTGACAGCCTTGCCCCATCATTTTGCATGTTGTTTAATCCACTATTACAGTTTGACAGCCTTGCCCCACCATTCTACATGTTGTTTAATACACTATTACAGTATGACAGCCTAGTGCCACCATTCTACATGTTGTTTAATACACTATTGCAGTGTGACAGCCTTGTCCATATATTTTACAAGCTGTTTAATACACTATTGCAGTGTGACAGCCTTGTCCCACCATTCTACATGTTGTTCAATACACTATTACAGTGTGACAACATAGTCCCACCATTCTACATGTTGTTTAATACACTTTTACAGTGGACAGCCTTGCCCTTATATTCTACATGTTGTTTAATAAACTATTACAGTGTGACAGCCTAGTCCCACCATTCTACATGTTGTTCAATACACTATTACAGTGTGAAAACATAGTCCCACCATTCTACATGTTGTTTAATACACTATTACAGTGTGACAGCCTTGTCCCACTATTCTACATGTTGTTTAATACACTATTACAGTTTTACAGCCTTGCCTCACCATTCTGCATGTTGTTTAATACACTATTACGGTGTGACAGCCTTGTCCCACCATTCTACATGTTGTTTAACACATTTTAACAGTGTCACAGCCTTGTCCCACCTTTCTACATGTTATTCAATACACTGTTACAGTTTGACAGCCTTGTCCCGCCATTCAACATGTTGTTTAATATGCTATTACAGTGTGGCAGCCTTGTCCCGCCATTCTACATGTTGTTTAATACACTTTAACAGTGCGAAATCATTATCCACCATTCTACATGTTGTTTGATACACTATTACAGTGTGACAGCCTTGTCCCACTATTCTACATGTTGTTTAACACACTCTAACATTGTGTCAGATTGATTGAATTGGATTTTATAGTCGCACCAACAGCTAAGGTCATATTGCGACTTTCCAGCTTCCATTGGTGGAGGAAGACCCCAGGTGCCCCTCTGGGCAATTTTCGTGCACGGGCGGCTCCTGGGTAGAACCACCGACGTTCTGCAAGCCAGCTGGATAGCTTCCTCACATAAAGATTCCTAGGCCCCTGAGGGATCGAACCTACAGTGGTGAGGGGCAAGTGATTTCAAGTCAGAGACGTTAACCACTCGGCCACGGACGCCATTGTGTCAGCATTGCCCTGCCATTCTACATGTTGTTTAATACACTTTAACAATGTGAAAACACCACCATTCTGCATGTTGTTTAATACACCTAAACAGCATGACAGCCTTGTCCCATTATTCCACACGTTCTTAGACATGTTAGATATGCTTGAACAGTGTGGCAGCCTTGCTCGATGAATCTACATGTTGTTTTGTACACCTTAACAGTGTCACAGCCTTGCCCCAACAGTATACATGTACTTCAATGCGTTTTAGCATTGTGACAGCCTTGCCCAACCATTATGCATGTTGTGTAATAAACTATTAGTGTTAACGCATTGCCCGACCATTCTACATGTTGTTTAATACACTATTACAGTCCTGTACCACCAATCTACATGTTGTTTAATACACTATTACAGTGTAACAGCCTTGCCCACCATTCTGCATGTTGTTTAATACACTATTACATTGTGACATCATTGTCCCACCATTCTACATGTTTAATACACTATTGCAGTGAGACAGCCTTGCCCCACCATTCTACATGTTGTTTAATAGACTATTACAGTGTGACAGCCTTGCCCTTATATTCTACATGTTTTTTTAGCTCGACTGATCAGAGATCAGCAGAGCTTATGCCGTGGTCCGGCGTCCGTCTGTCCGTCCATCTGTCTGTCCGTAAACTTTTTTTGTAGCGACTACTCGTCTGAAACTACTGAATGGATGTTCATGAAACTTTACAGAAATGTTGCCCATGAAGGCTAGTTGATCCTAGCAAAAATTCATGTTGATGTGAAATCCAAGATGGCCGGCAAATCTAAAAATAGGTTTTTAAAAAACAAGTTTGTAGCGACTACTTCTTGAAAACTCTTAGTGATATTGATATGGGACTTTTTCTGAAATGATCAGCATGACATGATGTTGGTCCTTGTCGAAAATCGTTTTGATTCGACATTAAACATGGCTGCCAGCGACCATCTTTGTTTACATAGAGTTATATAATGAAAACTTGTAGCGACTACTCATCTGAAACTACTTGACGGATTTTCATGAAAATTGATAGGAATGTTGCTCTTGATGTCTAATTAATCCTAGCAAAATTTCAGGTCGGCCGGAAATTCAAGATGGCCGCCACGGCTAAAAATAAATTTTCAAATACAAGTTTGTAGCGACTACTTCTTGAAAACTATAAGTGATATTGATATGGGACTTTTTCTAAAATGATCAGCATGATATGATGTTGGTCCTTGTCAAAAATCGTTTTGATTCGACGTTAAACATGGCTGCCAGCGGCCATCTTTGATTACATAGAGTTATATAGTAAAAACTTGTAGCGACTACTCCTTCAACTACTTGGCGGATTTTCATGAAACTTTACAGGAATGTTGCTGTTAATGTCTTATTGATCCTAGCAAAATTTCAGATCGGCCAGAAATTCAAGATGGCCGCCACAGCTAAAAATAGATTTTTAAAAAATAAGTTTGTAGCGACTACTTCCTGAAATCAAAATCAATCAGTAGAGCTTCAAGGTCATTGACCTCTTGTTTTATACACTATAACGGTGTGACATCATTGTCCCACCATTCTACCTGGTGTTTAATACACTATTGCAGTGTGACAGCCTTGCCCCACCATTCTACATGTTGTTTAATACATATTATAGTGTGACAGCCTAGTCACACCATTCTACATGTTGTTTAATACACTATTGCAGTGTGACAGCCTTGCCCATATATTCTATAATAAAATTATGTTGTTTAATACACCATCGCAGTGTGGCAGCCTAGTCCTACCATTCTACATGTTGTTTAATACACTATTACAGTTTGACAACATAGTCCCACCATTCTACATGTTGTTTAATACACTATTGCAGTGTGACAGCCTTGGCTTACCATTCTACATGCTGTTTAATAGACTATTACAGTGTGACAGCCTTGCCCCACCATTCTACATGTTGTTTAATACACTATTACAGTGTGACCGCATTGTTCCACCATTGTACATATTGTTTATTACACTATTACAGTTTGACAGCCTTGACCCACCATTCTCATGTTGTTTAATATACTATTACAGTGTGACATCCTTGCCTCACCATTCTACATGTTATTTAATACACTGTAACAGTATGACAACCTTGCCCCACCATTATACATGTTGTTTAATACACTGTAACAGTATGACAACCTTGCCCCACCATTCTACATGTTGTTTAATACACTGTAACAGTATGACAACCTTGCCCCACCATTATACATGTTGTTTAATACAGCATGACAGCCATGTCCAACCATTCTACATGATGTTTAATAATGTTTCAGCGCTGTACCACCATTCTTCATGTTGTTTAATACACTATTACAGTGTGACAGCCTTGCTCTGATATTCAACATGTTGTTTAATACTCTAATACAGTGTGACAGCCACTTATGTTGTTTAATACACTATTACAGTGTGACAGCCCCGTCAAACCATTCTACATGTTGTTTAATAAACTATTACAGTGTGACAGCCCTGTACCACCATTCTTCATGTTATTTAAAATATTATTACAGTGTGACAGCCTTGCCCCATCATTTTGCATGTTGTTTAATCCACTATTACAGTTTGACAGCCTTGCCCCACCATTCTACATGTTGTTTAATACACTATTACAGTATGACAGCCTAGTGCCACCATTCTACATGTTGTTTAATACACTATTGCAGTGTGACAGCCTTGTCCATATATTTTACAAGCTGTTTAATACACTATTGCAGTGTGACAGCCTTGTCCCACCATTCTACATGTTGTTCAATACACTATTACAGTGTGACAACATAGTCCCACCATTCTACATGTTGTTTAATACACTTTTACAGTGTGACAGCCTTGCCCTTATATTCTACATGTTGTTTAATAAACTATTACAGTGTGACAGCCTAGTCCCACCATTCTACATGTTGTTCAATACACTATTACAGTGTGAAAACATAGTCCCACCATTCTACATGTTGTTTAATACACTATTACAGTGTGACAGCCTTGTCCCACTATTCTACATGTTGTTTAATACACTATTACAGTTTTACAGCCTTGCCTCACCATTCTGCATGTTGTTTAATACACTATTACGGTGTGACAGCCTTGTCCCACCATTCTACATGTTGTTTAACACATTTTAACAGTGTCACAGCCTTGTCCCACCTTTCTACATGTTATTCAATACACTGTTACAGTTTGACAGCCTTGTCCCGCCATTCAACATGTTGTTTAATATGCTATTACAGTGTGGCAGCCTTGTCCCGCCATTCTACATGTTGTTTAATACACTTTAACAGTGCGAAATCATTATCCACCATTCTACATGTTGTTTGATACACTATTACAGTGTGACAGCCTTGTCCCACTATTCTACATGTTGTTTAACACACTCTAACATTGTGTCAGATTGATTGAATTGGATTTTATAGTCGCACCAACAGCTAAGGTCATATTGCGACTTTCCAGCTTCCATTGGTGGAGGAAGACCCCAGGTGCCCCTCTGGGCAATTTTCGTGCACGGGCGGCTCCTGGGTAGAACCACCGACGTTCTGCAAGCCAGCTGGATAGCTTCCTCACATAAAGATTCCTAGGCCCCTGAGGGATCGAACCTACAGTGGTGAGGGGCAAGTGATTTCAAGTCAGAGACGTTAACCACTCGGCCACGGACGCCATTGTGTCAGCATTGCCCTGCCATTCTACATGTTGTTTAATACACTTTAACAATGTGAAAACACCACCATTCTGCATGTTGTTTAATACACCTAAACAGCATGACAGCCTTGTCCCATTATTCCACACGTTCTTAGACATGTTAGATATGCTTGAACAGTGTGGCAGCCTTGCTCGATGAATCTACATGTTGTTTTGTACACCTTAACAGTGTCACAGCCTTGCCCCAACAGTATACATGTACTTCAATGCGTTTTAGCATTGTGACAGCCTTGCCCAACCATTATGCATGTTGTGTAATAAACTATTAGTGTTAACGCATTGCCCGACCATTCTACATGTTGTTTAATACACTATTACAGTCCTGTACCACCAATCTACATGTTGTTTAATACACTATTACAGTGTAACAGCCTTGCCCACCATTCTGCATGTTGTTTAATACACTATTACATTGTGACATCATTGTCCCACCATTCTACATGTTTAATACACTATTGCAGTGAGACAGCCTTGCCCCACCATTCTACATGTTGTTTAATAGACTATTACAGTGTGACAGCCTTGCCCTTATATTCTACATGTTTTTTTAGCTCGACTGATCAGAGATCAGCAGAGCTTATGCCGTGGTCCGGCGTCCGTCTGTCCGTCCATCTGTCTGTCCGTAAACTTTTTTTGTAGCGACTACTCGTCTGAAACTACTGAATGGATGTTCATGAAACTTTACAGAAATGTTGCCCATGAAGGCTAGTTGATCCTAGCAAAAATTCATGTTGATGTGAAATCCAAGATGGCCGGCAAATCTAAAAATAGGTTTTTAAAAAACAAGTTTGTAGCGACTACTTCTTGAAAACTCTTAGTGATATTGATATGGGACTTTTTCTGAAATGATCAGCATGACATGATGTTGGTCCTTGTCGAAAATCGTTTTGATTCGACATTAAACATGGCTGCCAGCGACCATCTTTGTTTACATAGAGTTATATAATGAAAACTTGTAGCGACTACTCATCTGAAACTACTTGACGGATTTTCATGAAAATTGATAGGAATGTTGCTCTTGATGTCTAATTAATCCTAGCAAAATTTCAGGTCGGCCGGAAATTCAAGATGGCCGCCACGGCTAAAAATAAATTTTCAAATACAAGTTTGTAGCGACTACTTCTTGAAAACTATAAGTGATATTGATATGGGACTTTTTCTAAAATGATCAGCATGATATGATGTTGGTCTTTGTCAAAAATCGTTTTGATTCGACGTTAAACATGGCTGCCAGCGGCCATCTTTGATTACATAGAGTTATATAGTAAAAACTTGTAGCGTCTACTCCTTCAACTACTTGGCGGATTTTCATGAAACTTTACAGGAATGTTGCTGTTAATGTCTTATTGATCCTAGCAAAATTTCAGATCGGCCAGAAATTCAAGATGGCCGCCACAGCTAAAAATAGATTTTTAAAAAATAAGTTTGTAGCGACTACTTCCTGAAATCAAAATCAATCAGTAGAGCTTCAAGGTCATTGACCTCTTGTTTTATACACTATAACGGTGTGACATCATTGTCCCACCATTCTACCTGGTGTTTAATACACTATTGCAGTGTGACAGCCTTGCCCCACCATTCTACATGTTGTTTAATACATATTATAGTGTGACAGCCTAGTCACACCATTCTACATGTTGTTTAATACACTATTGCAGTGTGACAGCCTTGCCCATATATTCTATAATAAAATTATGTTGTTTAATACACCATCGCAGTGTGGCAGCCTAGTCCTACCATTCTACATGTTGTTTAATACACTATTACAGTTTGACAACATAGTCCCACCATTCTACATGTTGTTTAATACACTATTGCAGTGTGACAGCCTTGGCTTACCATTCTACATGCTGTTTAATAGACTATTACAGTGTGACAGCCTTGCCCCACCATTCTACATGTTGTTTAATACACTATTACAGTGTGACCGCATTGTTCCACCATTGTACATATTGTTTATTACACTATTACAGTTTGAGAGCCTTGACCCACCATTCTCATGTTGTTTAATATACTATTACAGTGTGACATCCTTGCCTCACCATTCTACATGTTATTTAATACACTGTAACAGTATGACAACCTTGCCCCACCATTATACATGTTGTTTAATACACTGTAACAGTATGACAACCTTGCCCCACCATTATACATGTTGTTTAATACACTGTAACAGTATGACAACCTTGCCCCACCATTCTACATGTTGTTTAATACACTGTAACAGTATGACAACCTTGCCCCACCATTATACATGTTGTTTAATACACTGTAACAGTATGACAACCTTGCCCCACCATTATACATGTTGTTTAATACACTGTAACAGTATGACAACCTTGCCCCACCATTCTACATGTTGTTTAATACACTGTAACAGTATGACAACCTTGCCCCACCATTCTACATGTTGTTTAATACACTGTAACAGTATGACAACCTTGCCCCACCATTATACATGTTGTTTAATACACTGTAACAGTATGACAACCTTGCCCCACCATTATACATGTTGTTTAATACACTTTTACAGTGTGACATCCTTGCCTCACCATTCTACATGTTGTTTAATACACTGTAACAGTATGACAACCTTGCCCCACCATTATACATGTTGTTTAATACACTGTAACAGTATGACAACCTTGCCCCACCATTCTACATGTTGTTTAATACACTTTTACAGTGTGACATCCTTGCCTCACCATTCTACATGTTGTTTAATACACTGTAACAGTATGACAACCTTGCCCCACCATTATACATGTTGTTTAATACACTGTAACAGTATGACAACCTTGCCCCACCATTCTACATGTTGTTTAATACACTGTAACAGTATGACAACCTTGCCCCACCATTCTACATGTTGTTTAATACACTTTTACAGTGTGACATCCTTGCCTCACCATTATACATGTTGTTTAATACACTGTAACAGTATGACAACCTTGCCCCACCATTATACATGTTGTTTAATACACTGTAACAGTATGACAACCTTGCCCCACCATTCTACATGTTGTTTAATACACTGTAACAGTATGACAACCTTGCCCCACCATTATACATGTTGTTTAATACACTGTAACAGTATGACAACCTTGCCCCACCATTCTACATGTTGTTTAATACACTTTTACAGTGTGACATCCTTGCCTCACCATTCTACATGTTGTTTAATACACTGTAACAGTATGACAACCTTGCCCCACCATTATACATGTTGTTTAATACACTGTAACAGTATGACAACCTTGCCCCACCATTCTACATGTTGTTTAATACACTTTTACAGTGTGACATCCTTGCCTCACCATTCTACATGTTGTTTAATACACTGTAACAGTATGACAACCTTGCCCCACCATTATACATGTTGTTTAATACACTGTAACAGTATGACAACCTTGCCCCACCATTCTACATGTTGTTTAATACACTGTAACAGTATGACAACCTTGCCCCACCATTATACATGTTGTTTAATACAGGATTACAGCATGTCAGACTTGCCCCACCATTCTACATGTTTTTTAATACACTATTACAGTGAGACAGCCATGTTCCACCATTCTGCATGTTGTTTAATACAGCATGACAGCCATGTCCAACCATTCTACATGATGTTTAATAATGTTTCAGCTCTGTACCACCATTCTTCATGTTGTTTAATACACTATTACAGTGTGACAGCCTTGCTCTGATATTCAACATGTTGTTTAATACTCTAATACAGTGTGACAGCCACTTATGTTGTTTAATACACTATTACAGTGTGACAGCCCCGTCAAACCATTCTACATGTTGTTTAATAAACTATTACAGTGTGACAGCCCTGTACCACCATTCTTCATGTTATTTAAAATATTATTACAGTGTGACAGCCTTGCCCCATCATTTTGCATGTTGTTTAATCCACTATTACAGTTTGACAGCCTTGCCCCACCATTCTACATGTTGTTTAATACACTATTACAGTATGACAACCTTGTCCCACCATTCTACGTTTAATAAACTATTACAGTGTGACAGCCCGGTACCACCATTCTACATGTTGTTTAATAACTATTACAGTGTGACAGCCTTTCCCCGTCATTCTACATGTTGTTGAATACACTATAACAGTGTGACAGCCTTGTCCCATCATTCTACATGTTATTTAATACACTATTACAGTGTGACAGCCATGTTCCACCATTGTACATGTTGTTTAATATACTATTATAGTGTGAAAACCTTGCCCGGCCATTCTACATGTTGTTTAATACATTTTTACAGTGTGACAACCTTGCCCCACCACGGTGAGCTATTGGGATCACTCTTCGTCCGTCATCCGTCGTTAACTTTTGCTTCAAATAACTTCTCCTCAGAAACCGCTTTTCCAATTTTGACCAAACTGCACGTGGATGATCCTTAGATGAATGCTTGTCAGATTTATTAAAATTAGGTCAGCGTGACATACAAGATGGCCGCCATTACCATATATAGTTGAAACCTTAAAAAATCTTCTTCTCAAGAACCGCTGGACAGATTTCAACAGTTTTTCTTTTAAAATAATTGCCAACGCCTATGCTATCAGGTTTGTTCAAATAAAGTCCCCGGGGTCAAAGATGGCCATGCCCTGGGGGTCCAAAGTTTGCATATTGAGGTTTTGCATCTTTTTCATATAGACATAAAAAATCTTCTTCTCTGAAACCACAAGGCACAGAGATCTCACGTATTACATGTAGCACCAGCTTATGGTCCTCTACTAAGTTTGTTCAAATGGTGACCCTGGGGTCAAATTTGTCCCCGCCCCGGTGGTCTCAGTTTTACATGGACTTATATAGGGAAAAAAAAAATTCTTCTCGAAACTACAAGAGCCAGAGGTTTGATATTTTGCATTTACTATAAACTTATGGTCCTTTACCAAGTTTGTTCAAATGGTAACCCTCGCGTCATATTTGGCCCCGTCCCAAGGGTCACATGTTTTACATAGACATGTATATGGGAAACTTCTCTGAAACTGCAGGAGCCAGAGGTTTAATATTTTTTTGCATTTGCTATAAGCTTATGGTCCTCTACCAAGTTTGTTCAAATGGTGACCCAGGGGTCACATTTGGCCCCGCCCCGTGTGTCACAGTTTTACATTGGCTTGTATAGGGAAAAACTGAAAATGGAATCGCATGGCACGGAGCTCTCATATACTTAGTTTGTTCAAATGGTGTATAGGGAAAAACTGAAAATGGAATCGCATGGCACGGAGCTCTCATGTACTTAGTTTGTTCAAATGGTGACCCTGGGGTCAAATTTGTCCCCACCCGGGGGTCACAGTTTTACAAAGACTTAGATAGCGGAAAAAAATTAAAAAATTCTCTGAAACTACAAGAGCCGGAGGTTTGATATTTTGCATTTACTATAAGCTTATGGTCCTTTACCAAGTTTGTTCAAATGGTGACCCTCGGGTCACATTTGGCCCGCCCCAAGGGTCACATGTTTTACATAGACATGTATAGGGGAAAACTTAAAAAATCTTCTCTGAAACTGCAAAACCCAGAGGTTTAATATTTTGCATTTGCTATAATCTCATGGTCCTCTACCAATTATTGTCTCACCTTTTCGAAGAAAAAAAGAGACATAGGTGTTGCTTTTCCGGCGGCGGCATCAACATTCAAGTTTTGCGTTTAGGTCATTTTCTCACAAACTGTATGCACTAGACCTTTCAAACTTTGCTTATAGTTGTATCATGGGTGGTACATCGCAACTTGACAAAGCAAATGTGGAAGTGACCTTGACCCTCCAAGCAAAGAACAGATAACTTACTAATTTTTATGTTCAACTTTTGTGTTTAGGTCAATTTTTCACAAACTGTATGCACTAGACCTTTCAAACTTTGCTTATAGTTGTATCTTGGGTGGTACATGACAACGTGACAAAGCAAATGTGGAAGTGACCTTGACCCTGCAAGCAAAGGGCAGATAACTTAATAATTTTTAGTTTCAACTTCTGCGTTTAGGTCACTTTTTCACAAACTGTATGCACTAGACCTTTAAAACTTTGCTTATAGTTGTATCTTGAGTGGTACATTGCAATGTGACAAAGCAAATGTGGATGTGACCTTCACCATCCAAGCAAAGGGCAGATAACTTTAATTGTTACATTTATATCACACTCTCATGAACTAGAATTATGCACTAGATGTTTTAAACCTAATTTATAGCTTAATCTTTGGAAGAAAACATATTCTATTTTGACATAGTTGTGTCTTCGGTAGTGCATCTTTTTTTTTTTGGATGCCTGGATTTCATCTATGACCTTGACCTACTTTTGGAGCTGATGATTTTTAGCTCTATTGGCCAAAGGCCTTCATTTTTCATCCGATCTTTACCAAACTTTACCAGATTGTTAATATCATTGAAAACTCGAACAAAGTTCGAAAACCAGCCAGATAGTACCAATAACAGCGACGTCATGGCCCTTGATTTAGTTAAAAATGCTATATTTTGCCTCGTTAATACAATAGGGCTTTCATCTGATCTTTACCAAACTTTAACAGATGTTTTGCCTTTTTTTTAGCTCGACTGATCAGAGATCAGCAGAGCTTATGCCGTGGTGCGACGTCCTTCGTCCGTCTGTCCGTCCGTCCGTCTGTCCGTAAACTTTTTTTTTGTAGCGACAACTCCTCTGAAACTACTGAATGGATTTTCATGAAACTTAACAGAAATATTGCCCATGAAGTCTAGTTGATCCTAGCAAGATGCCACCAAATCTAAAAATAGATTTTCAAAATACAAGTTTGTAGCGACTACTTCTTGAAAACTATAAGTGATATTGATATGGGACTTTTTCTGAAATGATCAGCATGTCATGATGTTGATCCTTATCGAAAATCGTTTTGATTCTACGTTAAACATGGCTGCCAGCGGCCATCTTTGTTTACATAGAGTTATATAGTAAAAACTTGTAGCGACTTCTCCTCTGAAACTACTTGGCGGATTTTCATGAAACTTTACAGGAATGTTGCTCTTGATGTCTTATTGATCCTAGCAAAATTTCAGGTCGGCCGGAAATTCAAGATGGCCACCATGGCTAAAAATAGATTTTCAAAATACAATTTTGTAGCAACTACTTCTTGAAAACTATAAGTGATATTGATATGGGACTTTTTCTAAAATGATCAGCATGACATGATGTTGGTCCTTGTCAAAAATCGTTTTGATTCGATGTTAAACATGGCTGCCAGTGGCCATCTTTGTTTACATAGAGTTATATTATGAAAACTTGTAGTGACTACTTCTCTGAAACTACTTGATGGATTTTCATGAAACTTCACAGGAATGTTGCTCTTGATGTCTAATTGATCCTAGCAAAATTTCAGGTCTGCCGGAAATTCAAGATGGCCGCCATGGCTAAACTTAGGTAAAATTTAAGGACATTTATCAAACGACATATTACCACTTATTCCACATGTTCCATTCTGGTTAAATATCATATGCATGTTCCTGTTGTTGGCCTCTATCAATTTTGTGTTTTTCATTGTCGTCAAATATTCAGAATGTTATATATATATAGTTATATATAGGAAACATGTTTCTTGGGTTGGCCTCTATCATGTTTATGTTTTTGAATCACATTATACAAGTAGAATGTCTACCGGCCCTCTTGGGCCTCTTGTTTCATATTACTTATTGCTGAATTTAAAGCAAAGTTAAAATAATGAAGATTTAAAACTCCAAATTTTATTAAATTGTGTGCAAGCTGATTTAAAGTCAACATGATGCTGAATTTATAATTCGAGGTATTAATTTTGATTTTTGATAACTAAATCTGGATTGCCATGTGTCCCTTTAAGTCATTATAGTCAGTTCTGTGTAGCAATATTTATTTGTTTCTTGAATGTTAAACTGCATTCATCATATTTAACCAATTGACAGTGTTAAAATGATTCCATAACAACATAAGTTCTTGTTGATAAAAAAGGGCTGTTTTCTTAACACAATATTGTAAACATTTTTAGCTCTACTGGCCAAGGGTGTGTTGTCCGTCTTCCGTCGTCCGTCGTCCGTTAACTTTTCTTGTGTACACTCTAGAGGCCACATTTCTGATGCAATCATCATGAAACTTTGTCAGAATGTTTGTCTCAATGAAATCTCGGTCAAGTTCAAAAATGGGGCATGTGGGGTCAAAAACTAGGTCACTAGGTCAAATACTTGAAAAAACTTGATGAAACTTTGTCAAATTGTTTATCTTAATTATATCTTGATCAAGTTCGGAAATGGGTCACATGAAGTTAAAAACTAGGTCACTAGGTCAAATATTGGAAAAACCTTGTGTACACTCTTGAGGCCATATTTTTGATCCGAGCTTGATGCAACTTTGTCAGAATATTGTCTTAATTATATCTTGGTCAGTTTGAAAATGGGTCACATGGGTTAAAAACTAGTTCACTAGGTCAAAATACTTAAAAATCCTTGTGTACACTCTAGAGGCCGTATTTCTGACCCAATCTTGATGAAACGTTGTCTTAATTATATCTTGGTCAAGTTCAAAAATGGGTCACATGGTATTAAAAACTAGGTCACTAGGTCAAACTTGGAAAAACCGTGTGTACACTCTAGAGGCCACATTTTTGACCCGATCTTGATGCAATTTTGTCAGAATATTTGTCTCAATCTATAGCTTGCTAAAGTTCGAAAATGGGTCACACAGGGTCAAAAACTAGGTCACTAGGTCAAGATACTTGAAAAACCTTGTGTACACTCTAGAGGCCATATTTCTGACCCGATCTTGATAAAACTTTGTCGAAATGTTGTCTTAATTATATCTTGGTCAAGTTTGAAAATGGGTCACATGGGGTTGAAAACTAGTTCACTAGGTCAAATACTTGAAAATCCTTGTGTACACTCTAGAGGCCGTATTTCTGACCCAATCTTGATGAAACTTTGTCTTAATTATATCTTGTCAAGTTCAAAAATGGGTCACATGGTATTAAAAACTAGGTCACTAGGTCAAACTTTGGAAAAACCGTGTGTACACTCTAGAGGCCACATTTTTGACCCGATCTTGATGCAATTTTGTCAGAATATTTGTCTCAATTATAGCTTGCTAAGTTCGAAATGGGTCACACAGGGTCAAAAACTAGGTCACTAGGTCAAATACTGAAAAACCTTGTGTACACTCTAGAGGCCATATTTCTGACCCGATCTTGATAAAACTCTGTCGAAATGTTGTCTTAATTAAATTTTGGTCAAGTTCGAAAATGGGTCCCATGGGGTCAAAAACTAGGTCACTAGGTCAAATACTTGAAAAACCTTGTGTACACTCTAGAGGCCATATTTTTTCATTCGATCTTTGACCAAACTTTTACCAGATTGTTAATGTGCAATAAACAGCTTCGGTAAGTTTTGTTTTTTTTAAAAAAATCATTATCTCACTGCCAAGTTCGAAAACAGCCAGATCAATCTGGGTTCCGAAATAGCCAGATAGGACCAGTAACGGCGGAGGTAGGCTCTTGATTTAGTTAAAACTTGCATATTCTGCCTCTTTAAGACGATAGTCACTCGCTTCATTGATGTTATAAGAGCCATATTAGCCAGTAGAGCGTCCACAGGCCCTCTTGGGCCTCTTGTTTAGTAATACATTTGTCTTAGCTAGACTAGAACAAAGGTTTTGAATAGCATTTCATTTTATATCTGAAAGTGACAATGTTAAGGGTGTTTCCCATAACAACATGATTTCTAGTAAATGAAAAAAGGCTGTGTAAAAAGCTCAGTATTGTAAATTACTGTTAACAACACACATCAATGTTCAATGTGTCATTTCTAGACTTGAGTAAAGTTGTTTTTAACCCTTTTGCTGTCACAGTCAAAAACGTCGATTTTTTACAACCAGTGTAATCCCAGATGGACCCTTCATATAGTGTGCAGGCTGATTTTGGTTTGCATTGTTTGCACTGTAGTAAGAATTGTTTCGTAACATGTTACATATGAACATAGTACCGGAAGGTTTGAATTCAAAGATTAGCATATAACATTTGAAATTTGACAGAGGAAGGTTAATAAGTTATTTTGCATCAATTGATAATGTTAAAATGATTCTATAACAGCAGCTATTCATTTTAAGTACAGCCATATTTGATGTTGTTAGATTAGAACAGTGTTTGAATTACATTTATATATTCCGATGTAAATAGGTGTCAGTATTTTTAAGTTTCAGTCAAAAATTAGGTTAAGTGATTCTAGGCTAGAAAAAAATATTTAAAATTACATATTGCCTCATGTGACAATGTTAGAATATTATCAATGGTTATGAAATTCAGATTTGTTCAGAGTTTAAAATAAAATTTAAATTTAAATTTTGACTAAACTTGGAATTTTCTCTTTGCACACTTCTATTGTAATGTCCTTCAACAAAAGGTAATGTCCATGACTGTGGTCAAAATGAAAATCAGTCTGATCTGTTGAGCTTTAGCTAACATGTCATTGTAACCTAAATATAAAATGGTTCATAATTAGTCGAGAATAATTAAAATTAAGATCAAAATTGATATCAAATGATTGACAATATGCCCATATACATGTAATATTATTATTTATTTTTTTACAACAGCACTACCCAAAACATATACTTTTTTTTTATTTACACAGCACTACCCAAACATATTACTGTTTTGACTTAAAGGGAATGTAGCGACACAGCCAAACAAGTTCTATTATTGAGAGTTCTGAAAAAATGGAAAAAGGTGAAAGAATTATCAAAATCGGATGATAAATAAAAAAAGATATGACCATTTTAGATTGTTCTAAACGAATATGGGAGCCGCCATTTTTAGAACTATGACGTCATGATATGGACTAATGATAAATATCATTTAAAAACGAAGAAAATCACTGCAAATGAATGCATTTTTTTATTGGTCATATAAAGCATTATTGTCATGAAGTATTACATATTTTTCATACTGTTGCTCATATTTTTCCCTATAAATCAGTAAATTTCATGTTTATAAATATTCCATATATGGTAATTTAGAACTGTGATGTCATATCTCTCAAAATGGCCACTTCCATAGTCCGTTTCAACTGGTAACCTTCAAATGATCATATCTTCTTTGTTTATTATCCGATTTTGATAATTCTTTCACCCCTTATTCAAGTTTCCAGAACTCTCAATAATAAAGATCGTTCGGCTGTGTCGCTACATTCCCTTTAAACAAGAACCAGAAAAGCTAACACATAATACGAGCAATTGATTATTGTAGTTTCTGCTACAAAGAAAATGCTGAAAGAAACGATAAGGCGGTTACCCTATTAGCAACTCTTTTGTGTTTGTGGTGTCGCATACTTTGGGCTGCACACTAAAAATTGTTGGTTTGCCTACCTACCCATAGAAAAATCCCTACTCAAAACTTTTCATAGCACTCTTAACATATATCTTTTTATTTTACTACCTATAATATATTTTTAGCTCAACTGATCAGAGATCAGCGCGAGCTTATGCCGTGGTGCGGCGTCCGTCATCCGTCTGTCCGTCTGTCTGTCTGTCCGTTAACTTTTATTTGTAGCGACTATTCCTCTGAAACTACTGAATGGATATTCATGAAACTTTACAGAAATGTTGCCCATGAAGTCCTAGTTGATCCTAGCAAAAAAATTCATGTTGATGTGAAAATCCAAGATGGCCGCCAAAGCTAAAAATAGAATGTTAAAATGACAAGTTTGTAGCGACTACTTCTTGAAAACTATAAGTGATATTGATATGGACTTTTTCTATAATGATAAGCATGACATGATGTTGGTCCTTGTCAAAAATCGTTTTTGATTCGACGTTAAACATGGCTGCCAGCGGCCATCTTTGTTTACATAGAGTTATATAGTAAAAACTTGCAGCGACTACTCCTCTGAAACTACTTTGCGGATTTCATGAAACTTTACAGGAATGTTGCTGTTGATGTCTTATTGATCCTAGCAAAATTTTCAGGTCGGCCAGAAATTCAAGATAGCCGCCACACAGCTAAAAATAGATTTTTTAAAAAAATAAGTTTGTTGCGACTACTTCTTGAAAACTATAAGTGATATTGATATGGCGACTCTTTTCTAAATGATCAGCATGACATGATGTTGATCCTAGTCAAACATTATTTGATTCGCCGTTAAACATGGCTGCCAATGGCCATCTTTGTTTACATAGAGTTATATAGTAAAAACTTGTAGCGACTACTCCTCTGAAACTACTTGATGGATGTTCATGAAAACTTCACAGGAATGTTGCTCTTGATGTCTAATGGATCCTAGCAAAATTTCAGGCCGTCCGGAAGTTTCAAGATGGCCGCCACGGCCTAAAAATAGATGATAAAATAAATAAATTGTTTAGACGACTACGGCTTGAAAAACTGTAGAAGAGATATTGATATGGACTTTTTCTAAAATGATCAGCATGACATTGATGGTTATATGAGTCGAACATTATTTTGATTCGACGTTAAACATGGCTGCCAGGGCCATCTTTGTTTACATACAGTTATATAATGAAAACTTGTAGCGACTACTCCTCTGAAGACTACTTGACGGATTTTACTGAAACTTCACAGGAATGTTGCTCTTGATGTCTCATTGATCTAGCAAAATTTCAGGTCGGCCGGAAATTCAAGATGGCCACCGCGGCTAAAATAGATTTTCAAAGAAACAAGTTTGTAGCGAGCTACTTCTTTAAAACTATAAGTGATATTGATATGGGACTTTTTCTAAAATGATCAGAATGACATGATGTTGATCATTGTCAAAAATTATTTTGATTTGACATTAAACATGGCCGCCAGTGGCCAATCTTTGTTTACATAGAGTTATATAATGAAAACTTGTAGCAACTACTCCTATGAACTACTTGATGGATTTTCATGAAAACTTCACAGGAATGTTGACCTAGCTATCAAACATCTATCAGTAGAGCTTCAAGGTCGATTGACTCTTGTTATTTCATTCCATCAGAGCTTATGGATGGCGAGTTGTCCGTCGTCCGCCCGTCTGTTGTCCGTCGTTAACTTTTGTCTCGTTAAGACGATGTGCCTTCTCGTACTGATCTTTACCAAACTTTACAGATTGTTAATATCAATGAAGAGCTCGGACAAGTTCGACAAACCAGCAGATCGGACCAGTAACAGCAGAGTAACGGCCTTGATTTAGTTAAAAATGTCTAAAATGGCTATATTTTTGCCTCGTTAACACGATAGCGGATCTTTCATTTTTCATCCTATCTTTACCCAAACTTTAACATTATCAATGAAAAGCTTGTACAAGTTAGAAAAATCAGCCAGATCATACCAGTAACAGCGAGTTATGGCCCTAGATTTTGTTAAAAATGCTATAATTTGCCTCGTTAGTACGATTAGGGCCTTCATTTGTGCATCTGATCTTTACCAAACTTTACCAGATTTTATGAACTTTCTTCTTTTTATATATATATATATATTTTATTTATTTTATGTAAATTGTTTTGGTTTTTAGCTCTACTGCCAAGGGCCAGCAGAGCTTATGGGATGGAGTGTTGTCGTCTTCCGTCGTCCGTTACTTTTCTTCAAACACTTCTCCTCAGAAACCGCTTGGCTAATTTTGACCAAAGCTTCACATGGATGATCCCTAGATGAATGCTTTTTAGATTTGTTTAAAATTAGGTCTGCGCTACATCCCAAGATGTGCTGCCATTACCATATATGGTTTGAAACCTAACAATCTTCTTCTCCAGAACCGCTGGACAGATTTCAACAGTTTTTCTTTTAAAATGATCGCCAACGCCTAGACTATCAAGTTTTGTTCAAATAAAGTTCCGGGGTCAAATATGGCCGTTGCCCCGGGGTTCAAAGTTTGTATATTGAGGTTTTGCATGCTTTTTTCATACTAGAGACTAATAGGAAAAAACTTTCTAAAAAAGTCTTCTTCTCTGAGAAACCACATGCGCACAGAGCTCTCATGTTTTACATGTAGCAATCAGTCTTATGGTCCTCTACTAAGTTTTGTTCAAATGGTGACACCTGGGGTGAAATTTGTCCCCCACACCGGGGGTCACAGTTTTACATAGACTTATATAGGATTTTTTTTTAAAAAATTCTTCTTCTCGAAACTACAACAGCCAAAGGTTTGATATTTTGCATTTACTATAAACTTATGGTCACATGGCCCCAAGGGTCACATGTCTTACATAGACATGTATACGGGAAAAACTTAAAAAATCTTCTTCTCTGAAACTGCAAGAGCCAGAGGTTTAATATTTTGCATTTGCTATAAGCTTGTTCGTCCTCTACCAAGTTTGTTCAAATGGTGACCCAGGGGTCGCATTTGTCCCCACCCCGGGGCTCACACGTTTTACATAGGCTTGTATAGGGAAAAACTGAAAAAAATCTTCTTCTCTGGAACCACATGGCACAGAGCTCTCATGTATTACATGTAGCATCAGATTATGGTCCTCTACTAAAGTTTGTTCAAATGGTGACCCTGGGGTCAAATTTGTCCCCGCCTGTAGGTGCACAGTTTTTACATAGACTTATAGTAGGATTTTTTTTTTAAAAATCTTCTTCTCGGAAACTACAAGAGCCAGAGGTTTAATATTTTGCATTTTGCTATAATCTTATGGTCCTTTACCAAGTTTGTTCAAATTGTGACCCTCGGGTCACATTTGACCCCGACCCCAAGGGTAACATATTTTACATTAAATGGCTTGTAAATGGGAAAAACTGAAAAAAAATCTGCTTCTCTGGACGCTGCAAGAGCCAGAGGTTTATATTTGCATTTGCTATAAGATCTTATGGTCCTTTACCAAGTTTGTTCAAATGTGACCCTCGGGTCACATTTGACCCCGCCCCAAGGGTCACATGTTTTACATAGACATGTATAGGGAAAAATTTAAAAAATCTTCTTCTCTGGAAAGCTGCAAAGAGCCAGAGGTGTTCAGTACTTTTGCATTTGCGAGAAGCTTATGGTTTTCTACCAAGTTTTAGTTCAAATCGGTGGGTGAGCCTATTGGTCACATTTAGCCCTCCACCCTTGGGGACACAGTCTTACTTAGGCTTGCTTTTTTTATTTATTTTTTTATTCAATTTCATTTTTTGTTCAATTTTTTTTTCAATTTTTAGTTTTCATTTTTTCATTATCTTTTAATTACTTGACATTTACTTTAAAATTTCTTGTCGGTGCTACTCATCCTAAATGCCTTG
>JAWPHD010014984.1:0-20000 GCA_037043455.1 Cyrtodaria siliqua
TTTTAATATATATATATGGGGCCGAGTTGACTATGGGCCGAGTTGACCATTTGTTTTACAGCGGGGGCCGAGTTGACTATTTCCGGTCAATTGGGCCCCTATTTGGTCAACACGGCCCCATAGAAATATATATATATATGGGGCCGAGTTGACTATGGGCCGAGTTGACCATTTGTTTTACAGCGGGGGTCGAGTTGACTATTTGTGTTGGGCCGTGTTGACCAAATAGGGGCCCAGTTGACCAGGGGCCGAGCTGACTAGGGCCGGTAGGGGCCGAGTTGATAATTCCTTCTGATCACAGTACACGTCTAAGTCTAAGAAGTCTGGAGGTCGAGATAATGCACCTCATAGACAATGGAAAAGGTTAATTGAAAACGCCACAAATGCATAATCAGTCATGTAAATATGCTTACCTAATTAGCCGATCAAGATACAGCTGCACACTCTTTCACGTCTTTGCAAACAATGAACAGTCAGCCGCTCCAGCCAATATCTCGCGAGATGTACTTGGTGTTCCCTCAAAATATTGAGGTCAAATATTATAATACACACATTTTCCAAAAGCCAATTCCCCCGGACATAAATTGTCTCGCGAGATTTAGAATTATAATGCACACATTTCCCAAAAGTCAATTCCCCCGAACATAAATTGTCTCGCGAGATTTAGAATTATAATGCACACATTTTCCAAAAGCCAATTCCCCCGAACATAAATTGTCTCGCGAGATTTAGAATTATAATACACACATTTTCCAAAAGCGAATTCCCCCGAACATAAATTGTCTCGCGAGATTTAGGATTATAAGACGCACATGTATCGATTTTCAGAATGTTAACATTTTGAGAATGTATACATTTTCAGAGAGCTAAGGGAGGTAATCGTACGGATGTTGTTATAATTATAATGCATACAATGTCATGTGCGGGTTATAATAAAAATGTTAACATTTTCAGACATGTGCGGGTTATAATAAAAATGTTAACATTTTCAGAATGTATACATTTTTTCAGACAGCTAAAGATGTATGGATTTTGATAATAATGATAACACGTACAAAATCGTAGAAATGTGGTGGTTATAATAAAAATGTTAACATTTTCAGAATGTATACATTTTTCCAGAGAGCTAAAAATGTATGGATTTTGATAATAATGATAACACGTACAAAATCGTAGAAATGTGGTGATTATAATATTTCAGTTAAACATATAGTAAAAAATAATTATAATCACAGGGTCACCTGCGGCTTTCCATAAGACAGGAATATCATATCATGTCACCCACCACCTATACCATTGTTTTCAAATATATTAGTATTAGTATTATCGTTATTATTATTATTATTATTATTATTATTATTATTATTATTAATAATACCTGCAATTTGTAAGCAGTATACTCACACATTGAATAGACATCTACCCGCTTCATTGCTAGATAGTTTGTACATAAATATAGTCGTTTTCTGATGTATACATGTTTTTGTTTTTTCCAATGTGATGATTTGTCGCCATTCATTCATTCATTCATTCATATGTAAATGTATTTTGTTACATGTTGCTTATGTGAACCTAAGTGAAATAAAGAAGTTGAAGTTGAAGTCTTTGTGACGTCACCGTGAGACAGGAAGCTGACCAAAAACGAGACCGGAAGTTTCAAAACGGCGGCCTCCACGATTTGGAGATGAAATTGAAGTTGGATGCATTATGAAAATTAGTTCTGTTAGTTAGTGAGTTTACCATATTTATTCGTGTGCATACGTGTTCATACGTGTAACATATAGTCGGGCTTAGCCCGACTTGCGCCCGACCTGCCTTCGGCTGGTCGAGCTTTGCCCGTATAACTGTAACAATATAGCCAGTGCAATAAAACCTTCGATTATTCACCGATAATAAAAAATAGCAAATTGTATTAAAGGGGTTGATGCACTATTTTCAAACAAGATTTATTTAAAAGGACTCTGAAAAACTTGAAAACAAACTGAAAGAATTATCAAAATTATATGAAAATAATGGAGATAGGACCTATTGAAAATTTGCAAAGAATATAAATGGAGGCGGCCATCTTGGAACTTTGACATCATCGCACCTTTTTATCATATATGGCATACTGACAAAATATATTTAAAGCAAAGGAAATACACTGCAAATTGATTAAAAATAAACACACAGATGTAAATTGTATGAATTGTATTCTTATTTGTCATTCGCAGTGGATTTTATTTGCTTTAAAATACATTTTGTCAATAAGTTTTTCAGAGCCCTTTAATAATATATAAACATTGTTTGAAAATAGTGCATCAACCCCTTTAAAATGTATTAAAATGCTAAAGCGAGGATATGTTTATCAATACTAGCTAGCATATCACAGAGAAACCCTACTGAATATGGACCACTGAATATATTGTTATATATTTAAAACGTGTCACATTCAGTATAATATTATGTCAACATACGTTAAAGGGACACACGGCAATCTCGATGTGTTTAAAGCTCTCGACGTCCTGTTATTTGTTCTACTGGACTTGCATGTTTGCAATCATAAATATTAATTATTAATTATTAAAATAGTTCAAAGCCAATTGTGTTTACATATTACTAACCATTGATTATACTGCACCAATAATATATTTACAAATATGGTGGAATATCAATATACGTATATATATATTAATTATATATATAAAGCAATTGAAATCTCACTTTTTTTTCTCTTTTTTTCATTATATATATAAAGCAATTGAAATCCCACTTTTTTTTTCTCTTTTTTTTTTTTTTTTTTTTTTTCATTATATATGCAGGGGCTGGCGTGGCGCAGTCGGTAGCGCGGCGGATTTGTAACCGGAGGCCCCGGGTTCAATCCTCCGTGGTGCCACTGAGTTCCGTCGGTGTGTTCTTGGGCAAGACACTTTACCTTAGCCTCGTCCGTCGGATGGGGACGTAAACCGGGCGGTCCCGTGTATCGGTCTATCCTCCGAGCACGTTAAAGAACCATAGGAATCTATTCGATAATAAGAGTAGGGCAGGTTCCCGGATTCCTATGTATCCTTCCCCTCTCTCTGGGGCGGCTCTAAATAACCTATACTGTGTTGATGAGCCGTTAAACAACATTCAATTCAATTCAATTCATTAAATATGCAGCAGTTTTAAAGTCAAAATGATACTGTATTAATAAATCAAGGTGCTAATTTTAATGCTTGGTATAAAACACAAGACGACCGTGTGTCCCTTTAGCATACGTCAACCTTGCAACATGTTCCACATAGTACTTAAATAACCCAATTAGTTTAGTTTTACGCAGATTGTAATAAAGCAAGTTTTATCGGTTTTAAATTACTATGACATTTGGAACGAAGTGGTAAATACGTCCGTGGACTAGGGAGCGTAACTCGTCCCCTGTTATAACCTATATTAGATAGTTTAAGTTAGATATTAACTGGGAACCAGTTTACACCCGTATTTAATCAACACGGAAATAGGTAAGTTAAACGTGTTTGCACATATGCATACTTTCGTATTCCAATAGCTATAAATAAATCACGTTATCTACTCTGATAATCAAAATGGAGGACAGTCATTTAAAGCAAATAATGTCATTCAAAGTTGTAAGTGATAAAACGGATATAACATTTAATGGATTTGGAAAATTTAACATAGGTATAGTATAATAATATACTGAAACACTACTTAATACACTTTTCTTTTATAGACTAGACTGTATGTCATATAAGTTAACACACAAGCGATTATGTTACTTCATATATAAACTGACCATGTACTAATACACGTGTGTAGTGTGAATTGTGTCTCTGTGTGCTTGCGTGTGTCTTTAAAGTATGAAAGTCCTACAATTAGTCGTCTAAACTATACCCCTTATATTATAATTAAAGGCATATACACGCTAGTTCGGTCGTCATGTGTACTACACATAATACTAAATACATCCTATTAAACATACTCAAAACATGTTTATCATAAAAAAATAAGTTAACTGCTAATCAGAATTCAATCAGAACTATAATATACTCAGTTGCAAAAGAAAGTGTACACTTTGAAAATTTTACTTTACACCCCTATCCTTTTTATCAAGCGACAGTCCCTTAATGATTCAGCCTTGAAAAACAAATGACAACATGCTATTGGCAATGGAATGATAAAAACTTCGGTACCAAACATATTCATTTTGGAATTTGTGAATTTAATTCTGAAAAAAAACGTTATACAATTAAATCTAAACAAAACTATGGGTACACTTTCTTTTGCAAGTTTTATCCACAAACCGAACGGAGCAGTTTTACGCCTACGCATAAATTCTATCCTAATCATTTCAGAATGACTAACCGATATAAATATAATTCTAAATTACATCCGTACTTTCAGTCTAGTTTTAACAGTTCAAAGTTAGAATAGTATGCGCGGGCCTTTGCAGCTGCGCCTGGAGGTTGACAAAGTATGCGCGGGCCTTTGCAGCTGCGCCTGGAGGTTGACATGGTATGCGCGGGCCTTTGCAGCTGCGCCTGGAGATTGACGTAACCTTGGGCTCGTGTTTGGGATCGTGAACTTGTTTACAATTGAAACCAAATGAGTGATATAATACACGATAATATGTCATAAACGATAATCTATTTCTTACATACAGACTACGATAAAACTGCACGTAAATAAGTTATTAAAATTTATAACAACCAGACGCGTAGCTGCCTATACGCAGATACGCAGCTGCTAAGAAAGTCTTGTTATTGCATTTCACAGCAATTTTAATGATTTGTGAGTATTGCATCATATACTTGCGTATGACGAAAAATAGTTCAGCTACGCGCCTGACCACTATACTCCTAGCTCATATAAGTAATATATTTGAACATTTTATCAATATAATAGGATTATTACTATAGTAACTTGTCCTGGAAGTTTGTATCACCTCGAGTAGGTAAATGCCAGATCAGGATCGCACGAGAGGCATAGCCTCGAGTGTGATCCTAATATGGCATTTACCTACGAGGGTGATACAAGCTTCAGAACAAGTTACTATAGTACTTATTGATCCTTTTATTATATACCTCTTTACATATCATTAAAATAGAATACATGTATCAAAAATAACAAATTAAAACAAAATTGTATAAAGTCAAATTAACTGAAAAACACCAACAGGAAAGACATGAAAACATGTACATTACACGCGCATGAAAACATGTACATTACATTGCAACAACTACACCTGTGTTCATTACACATCAAATTCTGGTGAATTTACCAATTGCCATAATCTAAAATTAATGAACCCACAATGTTCAGAAACGCACAAACAAACATGCTGATAGTTCACATTTCATGTTAAAACATCCATTGTTCTTAATGTATTACTAGCTGTGCAACCCCCAACATTCCAATCTGACATTTTTCAAGTTCTATTTTTAGTAGCATAGTGATAACCTGTAGTGTGATACGGGTTGTTGTATTCCATTGTAAAAATATGAATGTACTATGTATATATAATTGATAGGTATATAATAAGATAGTGTATGTGTATATGTTGTCGTTTATCCTGAGATGTTTCTTATTTTGTATTTTATATAGCTTTACAACAACATCTTAGTGTTTCTTTTGTTAGTTTCTCTGGATGTGGACTTTATTGTTAGAGAATTCCTTTTGATGGAATTTAGTTTTGTTCACACCATATTGTCTATATGGGCGCTGAAGACAGGATAATAGCGAGGATTCAGTACACATATAAACTCGATTCAAGCTAACCTGTAGGCCGTATTGCCTACTGACCGTTCCAAGTCGGAAACCCTGTCCCCCCCCCCCCCCCCCCCCCCCCCAATTTGCGTTTGGACGCTGTGGTTTCTATAGGACCCTATAGCTCATTTTTCATTTTTGAATTTTATGGAAATTAACGCATGCGCTGCAAATCGGAGCGCAGCTTTAAGATTCATAAAATACAACATATTCTGAATCAAAAAAGAAAGTGTGCACTCAAATTTGCATAATTAACCTCATAACGAATACTACATTGATGTAGTAAACTTTTATGTCAGAAATGTATTCAAATATACTAACCTTGTGTTTGGGAAGAAGTTAAAAATGTTTGGCATTTACGAGAAATTCAAAAAAAAAGCAATTAACAAGATGTCCGTTATATATCCAATTCAACTCCATGCATTTTGTTTAACGCTACGCTTTTTGCAATTTTTGTTTTTAAAAAGACTGTTAATGCATGCATTTTGATATTTTGTAACTTGTTTTGCTAAATTTGTCATTACACCTTTTGAATATTTCAAAAAATAGATGCGCACACTTTCTGTTTTAACTTAATATATACACGATAACCGGCTCACTGGTTGCCTATATCAGAGTCTAATGTCAGTGTAAAAAATAAAATGTGCAATTTCTCACATTCATCAGCATAGTGTGCGACTCATGTTTCAGTATTGTTGTTTTAATTTAACGGAAGAATTTCACAGACTCAAAAAGCATGCCAGCATATAAGTCACCATACAGCCCATAGAATAACTGCTGACATAATTAACGGACCAAGAAAGACATAGAGACTATTATGTCAGTGCCTTTACTATCAAGTTTATTAGGCGAGGCTAAGACAACAAAGAATGGCGTTTACGTGCCGAGCCTAATACACTTGATACTTAAAGGCAATGACATAATATTCTGTTTATCATGTAGATTATCCACAATTTCTGTATGAATTTCTATTATTATCAATTTCGCAGAATGTTACGCTTATCGAGGATGCCGCCATGTTGTTATTTTTGTTTGTTTTATGACATCAGATAACGTTACGTACATGACGTACAATTTGCTTTATTGGTCAGTGCCTAATAAAGCAACATTTATTAGGTCACCCCTTTATTAGGCAGAAAAGCGCACATCTGCATGATAAAATACGTTTTTTTACCATATAGGTCTTTGCATTATACCTACAGTTTTACTTCATTTGCAATAGGTCTCTCCATCAATGGCAGTCTATCTGTTGGTCGAGAGGAAGATGGAGAAGAAGACAACCTCTGTATGACACTTTTACAGTTGAACGTACACGACAATGGCGGGTACACTCTCACAGGAGTCAATAAAGACTTGAAATGCATCGTCAATTCTACAGAGGAACTTTCAGGGGAGATCAATCTAGTTGATGGTAATAACAAACCTGTGTCCACTGTATTGAAACAAAAATAAATACAGTAATTCTAATTTCCCGTTTCAATTAAAACTACTGAATTAATCCCCATTTACTAAAGAAGAAGATGCCATCAGTTAAACTGGGTTACACTTTCGTTAAGGGTGGGTCATATCAGGTCATGTTTCTCCGACGAGTTATTCCAGTGTGGCAGCACAATGTTTTGATCATTCGTAAATCATATATATATCACATAACTTATGGTGTGGGAGTGGAATAACACCATTCTTTATTTTCGATATACCACTAGTTATATAATTATGCAAATAAGCACAGTACGCGCTGTCAAAAAAATCGATAATGACTATGATCCAATTCCCACGGTTTATGTCGTAGTTTCGACTTAGCTCACGTTACATGATAATCAACTTGGTGTCGGCATACCCAGCATGAGGACAATAAAATGGCAATAAATCACCGTATATGCCAGCTAATGAGCTTAAACTTTGTCCATGCAGAATTAAATGTTAGAAGTATATATCACTGCCTTATCTCTATTTGCAGATAGCATTTTGTTACACCAACTTATTTCTAATTTTTTGAATGCGCCTATCTGCTGTCAGATAACTGATACCCTGCTGTGCGAAAATGGGTATTTGATTGCTCTGGGTTCAGTTAACTACATGGATGAATTATAGAGATTATCAATAAACAGAGGAAACTCGGGTCAGTCCTAGAACTGTCAGCAGATTCAAGGCTATGTGCTTCAGCCGCCAATAACAATATAATTAACATAATTAACAAGCATATGCATTATTTTTAAACGATATCTGCGATAAAAAGTAGCAACTTGTTTTAATTTACCTGCTTTACAGAAATTATAATTTCGTTCTTATTTCAATATAAAAGAGATCATTTCAAAATGTAAAACTTTGGTTCGTAATTTCATTATAATGACAAGGTTAATGTCAATTGTTTTTGCGTTTTTTATCACTCGAAACCCAGAATAGTTATTAATAAAGTTGAACCCTGTTATTGATAATATTCTTATTTTTAATGTGAGAAATGTTGTTTTATATAAATGGGGGATAACTCTGATACTTACTTTGAATCACACATAATAAGTGAAAAACAAGAACACCTTTTGACATGCCGAAGTTATCAAATGCTTCACATTATAAAATAAACATTCAGTTTCTTTAAGCTAGACATGCCAAAGTCCGTGCTAAACGTGTTTCTTTCAGTATATGTACTATAGTGAAGTGAAGTATTTAATATAAGTAAGTGTCTTTAACGTATTTTATTAAACTATTAACTACTATTTTCCTTTCACCATATACAAATTATAAACCAAAGTAAAATATAGAACTTCGAATAAATCTACTGTCTTCAACAGCGTGCAAGCAGTCTACTATCTAAACGGTGTGCGATCTAGTCTGCCAAATTGAGTTTGCCGAAATGAAGCAATCTCGCTTATTTTATAGCGGAGATATGTACTTCATTCTGATTGCCACGTGCACTTTAACATTGGACGCTGACTCCCGAATCCGGTTCTGAGCCCGTCAAAACTGGTTTAAGAGTACAAATCTCAGAATTTTGGAGAAACTAGATAATTAAACCACTTTTCGGACTGGCTTCTTATTTAAGCTCCCATTGTTTCAAACCAAGGTGACCTTCTGACTCTGCTTTTTGAGTGGGATACCCCGGCCATATCATTGTTTTACCAGTCACAGCTCCCTTCAGGCTCTTAGTTTTTTGCCAATTGGTTACTAAAATATAATTATTTGAACGATCAATCTTCACATGCGTCATTCATGAACTTTAGGAGGATGTGGTCAACCCGGGGTCTCTGAACAAACAACGTAATTAAACTATTTCTCAGACGATATGCTTATACAACCTTCCCATTGTTCAAAGAACAAGGTAACCCTATCCCCCAATTTGTAGTAGTGCAGTGTCCGGCTGGGGCTAGAGGGCGTGAGCGGTAGCCAGCATATTTCACTACCGCTCATGAACAGTCTCAATCAAACCGAGACTGCAATATTTCGTATGTGTCGTGCTCGGCCGTTTCCAAAGGTCCATTATCATACTTTTTTCATAAGTGCATTTCAGTAGCCAACAATTATGTTAAATTGTTGTGCCCTGGTCATTTTGAATGGTCATAAATGCTCCACATATGTACTTGATTCGTATGTTGGTCACCGCGTTTTCAACCCAGTACATGTACCACTCATCATGAGTACAAGATATTAACCGACTTAAAATATAACGACTATAATACAAATAGTATATGCTCCAAAATAAATAGGCCTACTGATATTGCATAACTTTATTTATTTGCCATTATCATAATATAACGGTGTATTTAGTTAATGTTTGATACTGCACAGGAACACGATTGGAGGTAGCCGACAAGACTCTGGTATTTGTAGATGGGCCTATCCCCAAGAGAAGAAGGAAGCTACCGCCAACACCTGGTATGGCACTGGTAGATGCTCCTCCAAACAAACCAACACGCGCAGGACAAACGCAGGTCAGTGATCCTACTTTTGAGTTATACGTTTAACTTACACAAATGTACACGTCATCCTTGTTTTTCCTTTGTTTTATCTTTCTTTCATGAACTACAAAATACATTCATAACTACATTTGACGAGTGCTTCTCGAAAACGAGCATGGTTGAAACTTTTTTTCATTGAGATACATGCAAAGTTTTAAAATGAGACAATAAATGCTTTCATTTAATTTTAGACGATGGATATTTGAAAGTTGTATATGAACTTTCTTTACACATAGTACACACAGTTTAAAGTAGACACCTTAAAATATGTAATCACAAACGTTCCGCGAATTTCATTTCCTCTGGCGGACATCTTGAATTTTGACGCTTCGATCTTGGTTGAGACGGACGAACTTTTGTATTTAAAATTGACAATACTACGTTCAAAATGTGATTATGAGAGAATTAGTTCTTTTCTCTTTTTTTTGGATATGAACGAAAGCATGTAAACATTGTAAATACAGGTCATATTATTTAGAGATAGTTGTACTGAGAACAACAAACAAGAACATATTACACTTGTCCAAGCTTTACATTATTTATGGACCTAAGATAGTTGGTATATATATATATATATTATTGTACTGCTAATGAATAGTCGCCAGACCACAAACAAAGCACAGAAGATGCTAACGAAGAAAGCGGCATCGATAATGATGACACAGACAAACGATGGTTAGAAAACAGTTGGTGTATGCTTGATCTACCTGTGTCAAATCAAGAGAAACTACACGGCCTTGAAACACCAGAACAGATTAGTATTTTGGCAGCCAGTTACTTTACGAAGCAACTGCGCATGTTCACAGATGCCAGTGTCACGGCAAACCATCTGGATGAAATATTCAAATTGTTTATGGTATGAACATGGTTCCATTATGTTTTGTTATTACTACGGTATATGCACAATGTTAACAATACGTTGATATTTAATAAATTTAATATTGCTGTAATAATGTTCCGCTAACAATTTCATCTGTATATCAATATCCTATACCTTTGAAGATCTTCTCTTCTCAACCATTTGATGATTTTCGGAAAGTATTGTCCTGTACAAATAATCATTGTGATATGAAATTGCACCGCTCCGTGGGTTACACTGTATTCATGATTATATGATTTTAATCTAGTGATGTATAAGTGAACTGCTGGGTCAATAACTGAAGCATTTTATTGACATTCCGAATAAGATTTTACAAATTATCCATTTTTGATCATGTAGATTATAATTAAGCAAACTATATTCTCCATATAGCGAATAATCCAATACAAGAACCTTACGTATGATGAAATATATACCCCTAACTGTAGTAATTTCGTTTAAAAGGATACCGTATACCATTGCAAGAATACGTACATGAACTACCTATCCGATGTTTCAAAGGCACTTGCAAAGACACCCGACAGTTCACAAAACAGACCTATGCATGGGCCTGCCATTATATTGCTTACGGAATTACTTAAACACTGCTTTGTAAGTACTCTGTATTAATTTTGCATTTCTTTTTTCGTTGAATGTAAAAATGTTTTGAGCATATTCATATTTTATACTGTGTTCTTGTTGTTTCAAACTTATGTAATTTAAGAGTCTCGCGTATGTATTGATCCTTTATTCCAAGAAGCTTCCCTATTATCACTTCTTAGTCATTAAGTGTATACACACAACAGTTGTCATTTTCCTTTAGATAATATATGTTTCTGTAGTAAGTGTACTCTCTGCATGCTATGTACTTTTATATATGACCATTGTATGCGTTTCAAATGCAATTATTACTAAATTGCTTGTTTGCACTTTGCGTTCACAGGAATGCATGAAAAGCTTTTAAAGTAGTTATATACATATTCAATTTCGCAACTTGTATTAACCTTAATTTTAGGATATGTTTATTATAAAAAGTATGTATTAATTTTAGGACCCCGTTAGCAGAGTGACGCTTATTCTCGATCTCATAAGAACGTTCAGTCACTTTGATCGAAACTTGGTTACCATGGTGCGTTGTCAAACAACGGCTGCTGTGTTGGGAAGCATGTCTGTGTATCTAGACAAGGCCGACGTCCAGCAATATGCAATGGATATACTGACAAAGGTTGCAACGTTCACACCTGCTTTGGATATAAAGGTAAGATAAGATGCATGCAAGACATCATTTATTACTGTTTCACCATTGGAACATATGTAAGTAAGTAAGTAAGTGTTAAGTAAATAGTTTATTAAAGTGACATGTGCATATACAATTCAAAATCAAAACGTATATGAAATAACTGAAAATTAAGCACCCGGTCCAACGAACCTAGGAGTCACTATCTATAAATAATAATATGAAGTATATCACATGATTGGGACATATGTTTATTATTTGTATTGAATTTCGTTTTACGTTACCCCAACACAAAAATTGTCATTGATTTATAGCGAAATAAAAATATGCATAAAGGGCCTATAACATTCCGACCCGCAGACATAAGAGTTACTGCAGATTATATTGTAGACACTTCATGCGTTTGAGCTTCAATAACAATTCTGCCTCTCAAGTAACAACCGAAAAATACAGGGGTCAAGACCTTGAATGGACATGGCAAAAATGGGGGAAATGAACATGAGTTAGGATGGATTATACCACTCATTAGCCAATTTTTGACCGAGAACCACACGTGTTATGTTTATTATATATATAAACATGTCTATAAAGATAGTTACGTGTTGGCTCATAAATATGCGTTTATTTTCTCCTTTTGTTTCAATACCAGGCACCCCTCAGAGAGGCAGGTATCGACCTTGTCATCCGTGGAGCAAAGTACCACACAAAACATCTGGCTATATTGAGGTCAGCATGTAGAGTATTAGCAAACATCAGTACAACGTTGGTATCCGTATTAAACAACTGGCTAGATTTAGGTGTGTATAATATCTATACTCTCAGATGGTTATATAATATACTCAGTTGCAAATGATACTGGACACTTTGAAATTTTACTTTACACCCTATCCTCTTTATTAAGCGACAGTCCCTTAATGATTCGACCTATTGAAAAACAAATGACAACATGATATTGGCAATGGAATAATAAAAACCTTGGTACCAAACATGGCATATTCATTTTGGAATTTGTCAATTTAATGTTAAAAAAACTTTATACAATTAAATCTAAACAAAACTCAGTGTCCGGTTTCTTTTGCAACCGAGTATATTTTTATTTCGAGTGCAAACACATATTTTGACAGACATAGGGAAAGAGTCCCGTAGTAGCCTTTATTATCTACAGTAGGGCGATGTGTTGTCGTTAGGTACAGGAACAAGGTCCTTACACTGAATCATGTCAACTCATCAGGTGCAATACGTGTGGATTTTAAAGTAGAATACCGCTTAGGACAGTGCTATGTGTGTGAGAGGTGTCTCTTGATTAGACTCACTAAACCGAGTTGTTCTGTCTAGTTTGTTTTTGTTGCTTCCCGGGATCCGCTTTTCAGTATGTATTACTATCCAGTCAAAGCTGCAGACTCGATTTGATTTAGTATGATTGCTAATTAGAAATAATGTATATTGTCATGTTACATTCTAGCACCTTAAATACATCGATGTGGTATTACTTGAAATAGAAAACAGCCAACGCACCAGTAGACAATACCTTTAATGTATGAACTTATTATATGCCGACTGGTACCGTTGGAGACAGGCGATTTGAATGATTTCTTTAAATTTACAGTCGTTATTGACAAGATATTTGTCTCGTTCAGAAATTGTTTGATTTATTGATTGTTATTATTGAGATATTAAAGGTATTGTCTACTGGTGCGTTAGCTGTTTGGTTCAGTATATATCAATATAATCATTGCTAAGTTAAATGCCATTAAATGACTATTGTCTAACTTCAGCTACTTAATTAAACGTTTACGAATAATCACTAAATACATTTTACTCCGTTTAGCAATGAACTATTTTACCGCGACACATGACCATAAACATCATGTAGTGTGTTTGCTGAGTGACTGGCACTAAAACATATTTTGATCTGCTTCCAGGCCTGTTGGATTGCTACTAATTGGTTCCAAAGTACATATACTGTATGTGTATTGTTTATCCGCTGCATTGACTATTTATCATACTTAAACAACATTACAGAAACTAGCGACACCAGTGTTGTAGAAGCAGTTGAGAAGTACGAGTCTCTGCTAACATACATATTTGAGGAAGGTATCCCTGTCGTACAGGCTGTACTAAAGGACTTCGGCACTGACTTGGGTGTCAGAACAGAAGGACGGCGCTTTATTTACTACTACGCAAAACTTCCACAACTGCAGTAAATATTCTTCATATATGTCCTAAATTAATTAGAAAGAAGGTGTAATATAACATTAGTACAATATACAATGATTAATATCAGGAATTAATTGAAGTACGAGAGGCTTTGGTTTAAACGATAATCAAGAAATGTAGTGAACAACATGTCATACAATACAGGATTTTGAAAACAAGCTTTCAGTGAATACTGATATAAATTCATCGGAATGCTTTAAAACGCTTATATGGATCTATGAACTAAATAACTCAAAATGACGGGAACCTATTAAAACGGTGATTTTTTTAAAGAGAGACAGAAAGACACAGCTCTAGTCAATACAGATAAATAACTTTAATTAACTCGAAGACAAGGATTAACACCTAAAAAGAGACTTTCATCTTCCATAACAAAACATAAGTCTGCAAACTTGTGTTGGTTTGAAGATATGCCACAGACTTTTCCAAGGCGGTTCTCCTATTGCCAAACCTTTGTGTTTGTGGTGTCGCATACTTCATGTATATTTAACCTTGTCTCGGCCTGCCAATACCATATCATGCATAAATCTTACTTGCAGATATCGGTCTGGGCAGATAAGGCCAATAAAAGCGCCCACTGGCGATTAGTCCAATTTATTCGCGCGTTTTTTTCACGCGGATAAAGTCGACGTTTGCGTGACGGCATGTTGAAAATAAACGTACAACGTCAATTGTTGATGCACCGATTAAGCTTTTTAACGGCACTTTCTGCTTCTACTAAGTTAAAAATAAGTAATCAATATTAAACTAACTTGAAAATATGTTTTTGAAAGTATCGTAGAATCTCTCAAAATCTCGCCAAAATCGCCAAAAAGGGTCCTATTTACCCCAGGTCCTGGTTCTGGTCTGGATCCGCGTAGCATAGCGTAACGAAACAATGACTGAGACTATATTTACCCTTGTAACTGTTGTTATTTTGAATGTCTTCTTTTAATTGACCGTGTTCTGTGAATGTTACATTTCCTTTTCGACTTTTATACAATTTTTTATTAATAATACGCGTTGTATACATATATACAATGAAACCAATAAAAGGACCAGAACGGAAGCATAAAGATCATTAATTTACCTAAAAGTAGATATAAAAGTCGAACAGGCAATGTAGCCTTCAATGATCACAGTCAACTAAATTGTGTTACAAATGGTAAACATTTTTAACCTAAATGAGCATGCTTTTTAGTTAGTGTATGAAACAAGCAATAGTATCAACGACCCTAGCTGTTGTAACAATCGTGTATATACTGAAAGGAAAAAGAAACGCGACACGGGAATTTCCGCTATATATTGTATGTACAATATGCTGCTGTTAATAGAATGAATGCACATGGCTACGTAAGATCTTTCCTTTCGGAAAAAAAGACTAAAACAACACGTAACACAGAAAATAGTATTCCTGCAAAGATTCATTGTTGACAGAGTACGCGTTTGGCGTAAACTTAGGATGCAAAGTTTTGCAAACTCTTTACGTTAAATACAGTACTGAACTGGCTCAATTTTTCAAAGAGGAACTTCAACATTTATGAATTTCTTGTTACAACGTGTACTGTGATTAAAACGTCCACAACATCAAACTAACTGCAACATTTTTTTTGCAAAACATCTTGGTATTTCCTTGGAATATATATGGAATTAAGTGTGCAGTATATACCATATACGGAAATTCCCGTGTCGCGTTTCCTTTTCCTTTCAGTATATAACCGAGCGTCTATTCATACGCAGTCATAGTTATAGTCTTGT
This sequence comes from Cyrtodaria siliqua, assembly GCA_037043455.1. Taxonomy (NCBI): domain Eukaryota; kingdom Metazoa; phylum Mollusca; class Bivalvia; order Adapedonta; family Hiatellidae; genus Cyrtodaria; species Cyrtodaria siliqua. The sequence continues at coordinate 15,746 of JAWPHD010014984.1, forward strand.
TTTTAGTAAAGTGATTGTTCTAACCGTCCGCTGTTTCTGTCCTGAAATATTATTCTTTTATGAAAGGATGGTCTAAAATTATATACTTTTTTTCATCAGTAGCAAGTACCATAACAATATGTGACGATATAAGTCGCTGGTATTTTAAACACTATTTATATCCTTTAATTTTAGAATTCCATACATTCACCATGACTATTCAGATGTATTGTGTATGTTTTGCAGGCTTAAAAAGTCAAAGTTGTTCATACCAAACGACGATACCCATGAAGAAGAACATATCGATAACAGCAAACAAGAAGATTGCCAAACTGAATCACTAAATCAACACACACGTTCATCCTCCGAATCCCGATCTACATCTGAGTCTCCAGAACCAGCGTCATTCTCCGAATCACGATCCACATCTGCATCTCCAAAGCTAGTGTCAGTAGCTACACATAAGGACGACGATACCCCGGGTATTCTTAAGAAATCTCGATCATACGAATGCCTTAAGACGAGTGAACGTCGCCTTAATTTTGCTGATGGCGTTGTTGGCGGTTCCGACTCGGATTCATCAACCTCTGAAAGTGAAGAGCAACAATCTAAACCGTCGTTCGAGGAGCATTTTCCGGCTTCGATAAATATGACGGACGATTTTTCCAGCAACGTCGTTGATCATTTGATGAAAAAAACACTTAAGCGAAGACAGCATATAGTCACTGAATCGATGACTGAAGGGGCATACAGTGAAAGTGACAGTGATAACGAATTTCATGAAAGCATAACCACAAAACCAACCCATTCTGTAGCAGTGGACTCTGAAATGGAAGAACATAACGATGATCAACATACAAAAAAGGATGAATTTAACGAAAAAGACCATATTGAAATACAAGGAAACGAAAATAGTGTAACGACAGAATTTGAAACTGAAGACGATCGAAGGACAGTTAACAATGGATATGTGCAATGTACGGATGAACTAAAAGATTACGATAACCTGGATATTACTAATCACACAGACAAAAGTATCAGTTCACCAGAAGAACCTGTGGATAGAGTCGACACAACAACAATCGATGAAACTGACAGTGAGACAAATGCGGGAAAACCCACAGAAACAGATCCTTGCATTACTGATGTGTATTTCTTTGGAAAACTAGTAAGAACCCAGGTAATAATGGTATCATATATTTCTTGTTTCTTTAGTGTAGTGATACAACACTATGTTTTTGTATGCAATATAGCACGAGTTCATAAACAACAGGCATGTAAAAATGTTGCGTTTTGTTAACCTTACGCTTGGCGATAGGGAAAACAACTTTTCTTCCGAAATGGTTACATGTGTATGTGCGCGTGTGTGCTTGTTTGCGTGTGTGCATGCGCATGTGTGTCCAAGTTAACGGTAAACTAACTGAATGCAATAATTCAATTAAACCTCTACATGATGGATAACAATGCTCGTCCAAACTGTATGACCATTTTTATTTCAGATCATTGTGTATGTAGGATCTCTTGTATTTCAAGGCGAAGATTCCAAGGTTTTACTTGTCATAGATCAACCACTTAAATCATTGCTGGAAGATGCTACAGCGCCACCTGGTTTGATAGAGTTCGCTGGACTTCAGTATGGGGCTAATATGACGCTAATGGACCTGGACCCAGCTATTATTATCAGTATTATTGATGCTGTTAGATATCGGTATGAACTGTGTAATAATATCTATGTTTTGTTTGTATATCTAAACGCAACTCTTCACTTTAACATTGTTTATCTGCAAGTCCTAGATAATATGTGCATTTGTTAAAGATTACGTGTAAAGTGTGCATGACATGCAAGGGGTCGCAACGACTTTAGAGAAAATATATCGTACAATAAATACTGGATGTTGAATAGTTGTTTAAAAGCGAGTCAACATTATTTACGTCATTCGGACACACCATATAGTAAGGAGAAGGATTAAGAGAAATCTTGGTTCCCCTTACAACTAATACCTAATTTGTGTCTCTGCCTGTAGCATAGACTACGGTCCATGCGACCACAGAATAAATCAGTAGAAGTGAGTGACTTAACGTAACAAAGAACTATGTTAATAAATGGAAAGCAAAGCAAACATGTGTAAACATGTAACTATGAGATCACTCGAGATTCAATATAAAATATAGTTTGTTTATACAGTATGGTTTAAAAAACACTAATCATGCTAATGCTTCTGTAAAATTATGTATTCTAACACCAAGCACATATTGTATGCGTTCTTTTTACGTACTAGGTCGGTGACCAAGGATCTCGTCCAGTCTTCGGTGTTAAGCCAGACAAGAAGTATAAACGCTACATTACAACAGAGCACGATCACAACAACCATGTTGCTCTACAAGGCAGTGTTTGCTGATAAACATTTACACACCATTGTTACCGGTAATTGAATGTACAAGATTATAAGAATCGATCATGAGTAAACACCAGTGTGCGATTGGGAATTCGCACCCGATGTGTCAGATTTTAGACTCCATTTCACATGGATAAACTCATAATGAATAATTTGTTCTAATGTAATAGTGCCCTTCGTTTTGTTATGGTATTGTGAAATTCAAATGTGTTTCTTTTTTAGTACTTGGTCCTGCATCAGATTCACCCCAGTCCTTTTGACACTGACCGTTCCAAGGCGGTATCCCTATCTACTATCGACCATTGTATGTTGTTGATGTCACATATATATCTGGCCTTTCCTGTTCGACATTTGCTTTAACTTTTCTGGAATAAATTGGTTTTGATAATTCAGCAGACGCTCTTGATATAATTTTCAATTAAATACGCGTCGCGTACTTATTATCCATGCAATATGTGTTTTGAATGTGTGATGTTGGTTGACTGCGCTTTGTGAATGATACATTTCCTGTGCGACATTTACCCCCGTGGTGTGTTGGTCCTTCATTGCGACATTTACCGCCGTGATGTGTTGGTGCTTCCTTTCGACCTTTGCCACCGTGATGTGTTGGTGCTTCCTTGCGACTTTTACACCCGCGATTTGTTTGTGCTTCATGACGACTTTTACTCCCGTGATGTGTTGGTGCTTCCTTGCGACTTTTACCCCCGTGATGTGTTTGTGCTTTCTAACGACTTTTACTCCCGTGATGTGTTGGTGCTTACTTGCGATGTTTACCCCGTGATGTGTCGGTTCTTTCTTGCTACTTTTACCCCCGCGATGTGTTTGTCCTTCCTTGCGACTTTTACCCCAGTGATATGTTGGTTCATCCTTGCGACTTTTACCCCCGGGGTGTGTTTGTCCTTCCTTGCGACTTTTACCCCCGTGATATGTTGGTTCTTCCTTGCGACTGTTATCCCCGTGATGTGTTGATCCTGCGACTTTTACCGCCGTGATATGTTGGTTCTTCCTTGCGACTTTTACCCCCGTGATGTGTTGGTGCTTCCTTGCGACTTTTACCCCCGTGATGTGTTGGTCCTTCCTTCCAACTTTTACCCACCGTGATATGTTGGTCCTTCCTTGAGACTTTTACCCCCTTGATGTGTTGGTGCTTCCTTGTTGTGTCTTACCCCTGTCTTGTGATGTTTTTTCTTGTTGTGTCTTACCGGGACATGTGTCATTTATCCTTGTCGCGTCTTACCCCCGTCATGTGTTAGTTTTCTCCTTGTTATGTATTACCACCGTGATTGTTGGTCATGTGTCGGTATCTATTTCAAGAGTATTATCCTGGTCATGTGTCGTGTCTCCTATTTGCGTATTAAGCCATCTGATGTGACGGTATCTTTTTATTGCGTATTTCACGTTGAGATTCCGTTAATATCTAGGTTTAAATGCTGATATTTGTTTTATAGATTGTTACTCGTATATAAATACCATATGTGCAACTCTTCTGTATGTCTTGTAGTACAGCCCTTTCGTAACTTGATAAGTATGTTTGAGTACGTGGTCTTCTATTAGTCGATTTGTCATTCAATGTATAACATGAAGTAGTATGTTTATAGCAATTTATACAAAAAATACTGAAAGGTGATCCCTTGGAAGCAACAAACACACACAAGATAGAAAAGTAGCAGACTCGGTTTTATTGAGTCCGTTCATGAGAGGTAATTATAAGATGCAACACCTAACATGCCTCCTAGCACCGGCTTAAGCGATATTCTATTTTAAAGCAACATAAAATAAACCGTGCAATTGTTTCTTCTGTATGTAGTGGAACACAAATTACACTGAGTTTACAATGAACACGTCTCTCTTTGTAGATGAGGATTTCCTGAAGGAGTTCA
>JAWPHD010014984.1:22500-57941 GCA_037043455.1 Cyrtodaria siliqua
GCGAGCTTAATAACAAATTCCTGAATTCTCATATATGTTATTTTCTTACTTTTATTCGAATAAGTAGTTCCAGCCTTTAAAGACTCTGGGTATTGTTTAATCACCCTTAGGATATGTTGTCTACTTTTTAATTTAGTATTTTGACTGTTACTTGTGATACGCTGGCTTCATAACCTCTGCTCCCAACTAAATTCCATTTTGTTTATTTCGCTCATTGTTTTCTCGTTTAGGGTAAAGCATTTTGTTAGAAACTGGGACCATACGCCGCCAGCCATGGAATGGTATGAAAATATTACATTGAAGGTTCCATGTTCACAGTCATATTCATACCATCTTCTGATTGCTCAAATGTTTTCGTACTACTGACATTTTAAAATAGTGAGTTATGCTCAACCCTGGGCTAGAGAACGTGAACGGTAACTAGCATTTTTCACTGTCGTCAATCAAACCGATTTATGTGTATGGTGTACGGCGATTTCTAAATGTCTCCTTTCATACTCTTGTCATAAACTATAAGACATATAACATATACACAATTCTCTTCCAATTCAATTTGATAACGGTTCGAATATAGTAAGCCATTGTTTTGACTTTAATAAAAGACTAAAAAAGAGATTTGATCGGCGCAATATTTGCACATGCGTGTATTGCACATCAGGTGGCTCGCACAGCAGATTAATGAATTATCAATGGTTAGTATTACAGTCGTGTGACGTTATATTGCAAAATAATTTAATTTGATAAACGGCATTTCATTTCAAGGAATACATATAATTCCCAGCATTGTAATATAATAGTATAGTAAATTGTTGTAGATGTTGTTATTAAATTATTGAAACTTAACATGACTACATTTAGTTATTAATTATGTTATTGTTTTAGCATACTCAGATATATACACCCAAACTAGTAAAATTGGGATTTTATGATAAACGGTTGTATAAGGCGGACGGGAAATGGACGGAAAACAACACAAGAAAAATTCTGAAAGCTTTGTCTTTATTTGCCACCCTTTATGTGTTGACTGAAGCTCAACATATTGTCCAACATACATACAAACACTCGGTGCACCACAAAGATGGCGTGAGACATGTGAAATATTCATTCATAAGTAGCTGGTTTTATGGTGCATTTGCAAGACAACTGCCACACTAATAAGGAATGTGTGCGATCTGAAAGAATTATGGTTGTCAATCGGAATACGAATAATAAAAATCATAATGTGTTTCAGCTTCATATTAAATGTGCATGTGTCACGGTTTATGGATATCTAACAGGTAGATTGATGTTGCATTGTCCGGCCGGTTAGCTCAGTCGGTAAGCATAAGAACGGTAGTCCGAAGGTCCCGGGTTCGAGCCCCAGTCTGGCTGCACACTTTTCTAACTCTGTAGCATTTGGCGCCCAACGGGGGACCGTGACTGAGTAAACTCCGAGAAACATTAGAAATGATTCTCTGTACCCATGGAAATTCGAGGACGAATTTCAGTCTTTAGGGGCAGTTTGTCACGGTTTATGGATATCTAACAGGTAGATTGATGTTGCATTGTCCGGCCGGTTAGCTCAGTCGGTAGAGCATCGGAACGGTAGTCCGAAGGTCCCGGGTTCGAGCCCCGGTCTAGCTGCACATTTTTCTAGCCCTGTGACATTTTTTGCATTAAACTAGGCACCATCATCCGTCCATGTATGTATTGTTAATGACAAAGTTTAGGAAAAAAACTACTAGTGTGTGTTAATATTGGAATATTACAAGAAGATATTCACAATTTGTTTAAGTTGTTTCAGGACTGACAAATAGTAGTGACGGCAAGAAAGAAAGCGGCATTTAAGCCTGCACGATTTTGGGTATTACTAAAAGACAAATACTTGTTAAGGATCAACCTAACGAAGGACATGATCCTAATTTATTTAAATGAATACAAATGTTTCGCCTGAAAATCACCTCCAAAACGAAACCAAGAGGCAGACTTAACAAATGACAAAACTATCTTAGACTATCATGGAGTAATAAATGCCAGAAACAACTGCCAGACATTATTATCTTAATTCGACTATCATAAACCATCTTTAAAACTCAATTGACACACATTTCAAGGATATATGACTGCGTATTACTTTTATGTGTAAAGGTGCATGTTTAAATATGTATACTGGGTAATTAAATAAGCTAAAGCAATGTATGGTAGAAGGTTCCATTCCATATAGGTTCGAGGATATAATGAGAACGTATATATGTCATTCGGAGCTGCTAGTCTCTGTAGGCGTTGATTGTACTGTTATTGCTGTGTTGGACAAAATCAGACACCATTTATCATCTCGAAAGCAAAGCAGACGGGTATTAAACCAGGTTAGTTCCTGTACCATGGCAGCAACGTCGATATACTTGTGCGAACAGCGTAGTTGTTCTTTACAAAAAAAGTTGTAGGTGTCACTTGCGTGTGGTCCATTCTGCTGCTGCCCAACAAAATATTCAGTACAGTATAGGATATTAATTCAGATTGAATCAAAGAAATATAAAAAGATCGGACAGGGAAAGTAGCATTCAAGGAGGACAGTCTACCACAAAACACAGAAACAAACACGCAAAAGTAATAATAAATGCAAACGACATCACAAACACAAAAGGGTTGACAATAGGGCTACCGTCTTGGAACGGTCAGTGACAAAGTAGGCCACTGGGGGTTTAAACTGCTTCTAGGGTGCACCAAATCTCACACTTACCCTACTGTCATCCCATTAAAACAGGACAGTGTAAATAAAGAAATATCCCCGCCATGATCTAATCTCTAACCAATAAGGCAGTTGTGTGGCATAGACTTAATAAATATGCTGTTAGTCATCCATATTACTTTATTCCTTTCGTTAATCTCTAACCCCTGTCCCTGCATGTACTTAGGGGTACACGTTACATTAACGCCATAGCGTGAGAAAAGAAGTACAATATAAAATATACACAAATCTTTATTGAACACTTATACAAACAAAAAACAACCACATTAGCTCTGGGAGTTTTTTCCGACAAACACTTATAAACATGGTTTTAGGCAGCTAAAACAGGTTGTAAACATATAGTGAAACATTAAATCTGAGCGGGGGTGGAGGGTGGGGTGTGTGTGTGTGGGGGGGGGGGGTCGGGTTCCAAGATAGATCACGTAAGCGTAACACACACTTTATTGAAGTTCTACATACATGCATCTTGGTTTATATTAATTTCAAATGTCTGTAGCCTTGTCTAGAAGTAATGTAATGCGGAGGCTAAAACATCAGCTGGACAGGAAATCACTAGAAAGTATATATATAATATATATATCAAGTATATATATATATATATAGTTTATTCAAATAATTCCAATGGGTCGTAAGACCCGTGTGGATACAACAAATACATATACACTTGACAACGACAGTGAATTATGTTTACAAATCTAAGACTATACCAACAAATAACATAATGAACAGAAATGTGTTCATACGTTTAAAGTATCAAATAATAGTGTTGCAGTTAATGCTATTGTTTTCTTGCTTTCAACGTAAATATTCAGAGAAGTTGACTGGACCATTACATGGAATGTCTAATATGTTCATGAACATGTTTACATTAATTTATATATAATACTACATTTTACTAACGTGAAAATTGGAACAATACGACTTAGTACACACATGTACATACATATATAATAATAAACAAAACGCCCACTTATTACCTAAACTTACAAATTTAGAAAACAGCAAAAACAAAAACGGTTATTGTAAATGTAGTAACTTATACACAGTTGATTTACTAATTCCAAAGGCTTTATCTTGCTACGGGTAAAATGTAACGAGAAAGGATGTGCAAAACCAACTTTTAAAAATATAATCAACACATGTATTCAACAGTACAATAAAAAAGATTCCCTTGCAGAAACGAATAAATTAGATCCAGTATTTCTTTAAAATCCAATTTTAAACTGAAATCCTAATGATATTGCCAAGTGTGCCTTTAATCCAAATTGTCAAGTGTACCTTTAATCCAAATTGTCTAGTGTCTCTTTAATCTTAATTTCTTTTAAGTCTTTCCTAGTATAGTTCTCCACAATAGACGTTAAAGAACCATAGGAATCTATTCGATAATAAGAGTAGGGCAGGTTCCCGGATTCCTGTGTATCCTTTCCCTCTCTCTGGGGCGGCTCTAAATAACCTTTACTGTGTTGATGAGCCGTTAAACAACATTCAATTCAATTCAATCCAATATCACTTTTACTACAGATGAGCACAGTCATGTTTAATATGAATCCTGTCACAATATATGTGTCTAATCAAAATCATCCAATATATTTACGATGTTTTTTTTAACATTATACTGAACTACAAGGTAAATACTGAACAACCAATAATGTCACAAGGCAGTAATATACTGTCATAGAACTCTCTAGAAGTTTCTTCTAAGAACAACAAACATAAAAAAAATATGTTTACATAATTATCCAATAGATAAACATGTTATTTATTTACATGATCTTGAATGACAGAATCAGCAATAAACATCACATGCCGTTATTTTTGATAAACATCGTAAATATAAACATATTTGCAAATTATCAAGATATATCTATATTTTACTAATTTTAAACGAATGGCTTTGGATGACAAAACCAATAACATGACAACATCATAATTATAAACATTCATTGATCACAATATATAAAGACGCGAAGGTTTTGCTATGTCTTTTTGTGTTCGCATTTTAAAAGTTCTAAACATTTGATCAGTCAACATCGGGTCATCTTTTGCCACAGCTCTTAAAGTTGCCATGAAATTACTGCTTTCTTCTGTGTGACCCCTTCATGGAATGTTTTGATTTCCACGCAATAGTATAGCCTCTATTATTTTTTGAAGAATGTGTCTATTGTTCTCTGTATGTCTTGCCTTGAGATCTCCTTATTGATTGAATCGCATTTCTCCTGTTTTATGTCAATGTAACAATAGAAACGGGATGACATGTATCTTTCTCGTGGCGCTTTATCAACGTAGACAATTTCTTCCAACCTGATACAGGCTGAATGAATGTTCTTTCCTTTGAATCTACTTTTCCAAAAAGACAGCATGATACACAATAAACGGCGTCTTTGGTCTGGGAGTACCTCACTCAGCCAGTGGTAATCCTATATCCGATGGTCGGAGTACCTCACTCAGCCAGTGATAATCCTATATCCGATGGTCGGAGTACCTCACTCAGCCAGTGGTAATCCTATATCCGATGGTCGGAGTACCTCACTCAGCCAGTGGTAATCCTATATCCGATGGTCGGAGTACCTCACTCAGCCAGCGGTAATCCTATCTCCGATGGTCGGAGTACCTCACTCAGCCAGTGGTAATCCTATATCCGATGGTCCTGTAAAAGAAACGAAAATGATTAAGATTGATGAGCATGAAATAAATACTGTAAAATAAAGAGGAGACAAAACAAAAAGTTTAATGCCTCCGCTGGGTTTCGAACCCGGGGCGGAAGATGGCGAGACAGTTCTCTACCGCGAGACAGTTCTCTACCATTACACTATAAAGTCCGATGACAATAACTGTATTGTAAATAGCGTTTATTGTTTTACATTACTGTACAAGAGTGACGTCATCAGGGTTTTTTTCTTTTCTGTATTAAATTTTTACTTTTATTTGATTTTGGATTAATTTCAGGATGTATATACATTTAAAAATGGGTTGTTAGTACCCAATACAGCTGTGGTTCTGTAAATTCATAAAATTATCAATAATATTAAAGGGCATGTCTATAAAGTTTTTCAACTGACCTGAGAGGGAATGGATACTCATGACAGGTTTGTCATTTTCCTATCAAAAGTCGAGATTTTACTTCTGCGTCCATGCGATTAAAATAGTCGTAACTAATGTCCGGATACGATGGCCCACGATTGGCCATGTTGACGTTGCAAATCAAAACAATCCCATGGAAAAAACTTTCATCATAATCGCAGACTCTTTTCAAAACAGAATAGAATTGAACGATTTATCGATAGTAGAGTGTTCGGTTCCGAAAGTCAGTTCGACTTTTATTCACTGAAAAGACAACGAGTAAATATTGTTATGAGCTGACCATACCCTCCACCCCTCTACTACAACCCCCCCCCCCCCCCCCCACCCACCCCGACCCCCAGTTTTTATTGCATTTCTGGGGGGGGGGAAAGAAATTTCTGGGGGAAATGTGTAGGCACGTGCCTACAGTGCTTATAGGCAGCTATGCCTATCAGATGTAATTAGATATTAAATAGAATCAGTGCCGCACCGTACGTATACATACCAGCGAACATCAGTTGTGTAACAAATATCATTAATAAAGATGTAATAATATTAAATCAACATTTTTAAATAAATATCAGATATGGGGTCAATTACATGGCCAGATAAAGATAATTTAATTACATGTTACATTGTAAATTTAAGGTGTAACAAACACTTATAAGCAGATTTCAAGTGGGATTCGCACATCTTAAACAGAAGACAGCCAAGCTATACAAGAGTTATAAGCAAAATGTATACCAATAATGGACTTTTCTGTTACCCTTTCCCTTTAGTAACAAACTCGAGCGATGACAGAAAACAACAATTTCCAAAGCTCAATTATAGCATATACATACATGATTATAGATGCATAAAATATGTATAAACTATCATTTTCATTTATATAAAATATATCCATAAAGTATGCCTAAATTTAAATAATATTATTTCAGTTACCATATTTGGTCCATTTTCTTTTCTTTTACATCTTATATAAATCTCTATTATTCGTTGCTTTCTGACATACCGAGTCCTCAGCTAAGACGGCCTATTTTTGAGAAATCGTGGCTAATGTTATTTAATTGAATAATTGTCTCTAAAAAGAAATCGTTATGACGCCAAATTTATTTATAATTCTAGTGCCCGCATCACTAAAAACTCTGAATTGTTAACTTCTTGTGTTACTGTCGTTAAAGAGCACGTAAAACAATAGTGTATCAAAGCTTATGACAACACTGCGGTTATTTGTTTGGTCAATTACATATTCGGGAGACCCTCTTGATAAAATATGCAATAAGCGTCAAGATCATCTTTAAGTACTTATGACATTTCCACATTATGAACAACCTTACCATGTAACTATATCAAAGAAACGATTATTGCTCTTATTAAAAAAACATAAATTGCTAGAGAAAAAACTACATTGTTTGGCAATGGACATCAATAAAGCGCTTGTCAAGACATTTGTGAAGGACTTGTTTGAATATTATATATTATTTTCGCCAGATATGGACCTACCGTTTATAAACAAATTATTGGTATCCCAATAGGTACGAACTGTGCATCTTTTGTCGTGGATTTGGTTTGTACGTCTATGAAAGAAATTTCATATTAAATCTTCCACCAGATACCCAGTCAAATGTCATCAAAGACTTTAATGACACTTCTCGGTATCTGGATGACATATGGAACATTAACAACCATTTCTTTTCTACTATGGTTATTACAGACTAGCCTCTATGGTTATTACAGACTAGCCTCTATGGTTATTACAGACTAGCCTCTATGGTTATTACAGACTAGCCTCTATGGTAATTACAGACTAGCCTCTATGATTATTACAGACTAGCCTCTATGGTTATTACAGACTAGCCTCTATGGTTATTACAGACTAGCCTAAAAAACTGCAACCCAGGAAAGCTGATATGTTTTATACATCCTTTCTAGATTTACATCTCCCTATTAAAATGGAGAAATATAAATCAATGATTATGACCAGAGAGATGATTTCAATTTTGAATGTGTTAATTATCCCCCAACTTAGACGCGAATGTTAACCCAGCAACTTCTTAATTGGTTTTATGTTTCTCAACTTATTCCTGTTTTCAGAGCGTGTAGTCGAGTTTAGGACTTTAATATTCGTTGACTTATCTTATCGTCGAACAGGAAATGTAACACTTAAGGACCACAGTCAATATAAACCCCGCACAGAAACAAACAATAATTGCAAAGATGAGTAAAACGCAAAAATGACATCACAGACATAAAATGGTTGACAATAAGGACACCGCCTTTGAACGGTCAGTAGCAAAACATGTGGTGTTGTGAGGGTGGGGGGAGGGGTAATCCAGGTTCTAGGTGCACCAAACCTCGCTCTTACGCTATTGTCATCCCAATAAAACGGGGGGTGGGGGGGTGGGGGGGTGGGGGGGGGAGGTGGTAATCCAGGTTCTAGGTGCACCAAACCTCACTCTTACGCTATTGTCATCCCAATAAAACGGGACAGTGTAATAAAGATATCCCCGCCAGGTTATAATCTCTAACAAACAAGGCAATACTGATAGACCATGTAAGTATAACACATAAATGATCGCGTATATAAGATTATAAAATAAAATAAAAAAGCCTAGAAAGCAACAAAGCAAGTACTCAGTGACTTGGCAGAAGCCAGAGCAACAAGAGAACAAACCGTTCAGGGTACGACAAGACAATATTTAAGACAAACATCAAACACACCGTCCCTTGAGGATTTATGTAGACGTCAGTCTGTCCTGTCATCGCACAATCAAAGAGGAAAGCATAGTGGCGAACTGTAAATGGGTCAACCACTAAACATCCAGTGCGTTGCAAAAAGGATAGTGTCATAACATGTTTTGATAAACTTTTTAACAAGTTTAATAAAGATTGTAATTTTTTTTTATTTAATTTAATTTAATAATTTTGTATTGCAGATATGTTTCAATACATGAATTCAATTCACAATATTCATAGCAACATATACAAATGGATTGAACTACAAGTTATTACAACATTAGTTACAGTTCTCTCCATTGTGGCTGAAACAATGTACTTGATTATCGGTTTGAAATTGTAACAATACATTTAAATATGAACTTGATAAGAAAAACGAAGAAAAGAAATCCAAAAAAGTATGCTCTGCCTTGCCATTTTACCCCTACGCAATCTCCACCGAAATAACACCCCATATCCCCGTTCATGATGATAGAAACATAGCGACAGTTGATCTAGACAAAATACAACGGTATTTCGATACAAGTTAAGGATTTTGGAATCGTTTAGTGTGTTTAATATAGTTTTGAACTTGAGTAAATAGAATACGATTTTCCTCATCCGTTAGTTGGTCGATCCCGTATAAATGTTTGCGAGGAATTAATGGGTGGATTATAAGCAATTGCCGTCTTTCATTTCTAAAAAGTACACAATTATTTTTAGATTGTATGAAATGGCAAACTGTAAATGGGTCAACCACTAAACATGCAATGCATTGCAAAATGATAGGGTGATAACCTCTTTTGATAAAGTCTATAACAAGTTTAATAACGATTGTATGGAAGTGATTATGACCAAGGATCTTACGAAGTTTGAAAATCACATCACCATAGAAGTCAGATTTGGATAATCCTTGTCGCAGAAGAGTTCTTAAATTACTTTATATTTTAAAAGTAGATCAGGGTTACAATAATACAAAATTGCAAAGGTTTTTCGAAGTTTATGGTAACGGTAGCCCTGCTGGATTAGCTTCTTAGTAATACAAATATTACCAATATTAAAGTCTTCAACACGACTACAAGCTCTAGAAACGAATAAGTTGAGAAAATATAGACCCCATAAGAAGTAGCTCGGGGAATATCAATATCAAATCAAAATCAATATCAAAAATAAAAGCATATCTCTTGTCATAGATTTTACTAATGATTTCAACATTTTAATAGAGAGCTGTAAATCAAGAAAAGAAACGATAGTATCAGAAATGTTAGCTTTGTAGAGTTGATAGTATTAACCATGGTAGAAAAGAAGAATTGTTAATGTTGCATACCAAGAGAAAGCTTCATTTATATCTGCCTGATATCTGGTGAATGACTCAACGTGAAATCTCTTTTATAGCAATTAATACTTTTTTTTTCATATTGTATAATATAAAAACACAGGGTTTTCATATTATATAATATAAAAACCTTGAGCAATACTAGAACAAATCTGCAACAAGAGGTGCACAATTCGTACCCATATTGATACCAACAATTTGTCTATAAACGGTAGTGCTTCACAAACTTCTTGACAATAATTTAAGTCCAGATAGTGTAATATTTATAGTTTAAAGTAACTTTGTAAGTAATTGCGTAGCAGTTTTCGTCGTTCCAATCCATTTTTAACGTTTTGTTTAATGTAAATTGTTATCTATCTATCTATCTATATATCTATCTATCTAGTCTGGATATCTCACAGGATGACTGACATATGGTGGCATGTTTATAGCAAGCAACTAATCCATATACAGTTTTGAAGAACAGACAAAGTCGGGCATCAGAACGTCGGTCTTGTAGGGGCCGCCATTTAAGGTCATTAAGCATGGTAGCACTGCGGTGTCGTCTGCAAACAATATTACCTTGGACTTGGGTTATGTTGGTAAAAATTATTGGAATTAAAATAACAGAAGTGATCTACAGTACATATCTCTGTTTAAACCAAGCAGGGCCCTATGTGTGCTTCAATTTTTAGCCCAGAAGCAAACAAAACAAAGAAAGTGCATAATGGGAAATACTATACAGTACACAGTACTCATACTGTGTAGATAGCACACATTTTATACAGGCCTGCCAAAACTTTTTAACACAAAATCCTGAGATTGTTAAAATTTAAGATTTAAAACGCGCGAAGAACATTTTAAGTTGAAATTTTGAGTGCGCAAATTGATTTCCACACTATTTTTTTTAACTCATACTGTGTAGATAGCACACATTTTATACAGGCCTGCCAAAACTTTTTAACACAAAATCCTGAGATTGTTAAAATTTAAGATTTAAAACGCGCGAAGAACATTTTAAGTTGAAATTTTGAGTGCGCAAATTGATTTCCACACTATTTTTTTATGTTTGACGGAATTCAATAGCGGTACAAAAAAAGGAGTACCGCTTCATGGGGTTGAACTCGTAGCCCACATTAAATTTTAAATAATAAATCATTTGACATGCTGTGTATCTCTTTCATAGACGATACCAATTAATGGGCAAAAGTATGAAAAATGACACCATTATTGAATTGTTAATGTATTTTGATACAAATGTATACAGTATAATCCCATCATCATAATGTTTCATTTGAGACATAATTATATAAAAAAAAAAAATACCTCCCACACATACAACGCCTTTTGACCCCTGGGTGCGGAGCCATCATTATAATGTTTCATTTGAGAAATAATACAATTATTTTTTTTTTTAAAAAGACCCCAAATCCCCTCGCCCGTCCCACCCAACCTGGGCCCGGGCAGACGTCCGAGTTTGCGAAATAATAAAATCGTTTGATATGTTGTTTACTTTCATAGACGATTACATATACAGTACCAAGTTATGTGCACAAATATGGAAAAATGACAGTGTAATAGAATTGATAGTGTATCTGACCTTTTGACTCCCCCACCCTGAGGGCCCCTGGGCTCGGAACCAAAAATAATGTTGCTCTTGCACGCCGTCATTAGATCTATATGGCTAAGTCATACTCTAAGTTTGGTTGAATTCGGTTCAGCGGTTTATGAGGAGATGCGGTAACGGACGCACGGACGGACAAACAGACAGACGGACAGACAGACGGACAAACGGAGGCGATTTTAGTTTACCTTTTTTTCTCTCCAAAAACGTGGGTATAAAAATATTTTTTTTACAAATGGGGCATCACTCATATGATTATCGTCTATTTTATCTACTTTCCGCCTAATATTATTTTAATTTTTTATTCATTTTGGTAATTAATGTTCATTTCCGTTGCCATCAAAATTTTTTTTTTACCTCCGCGGCAAACTCAAACTCTATATTGACATTTCGGTAGGTATTTGCCAGTTCATGTCGTTATGAACGAACACGATGCTGTACTAAAGGGTAGGACTATCCATTGAAAACACGTTTAATAACGACTGCAAACAAAGAAAGTCATTACCAAGAAAAAGCTTTTAAAGCTAAGTATCACTGTCTCCGGACTGTTTATACATTTCGGATAGTATAATCCAAGTTTGTGAGTAGGTTTAATGAAGGAACACGGCAACTGGCCATCATCTACATCTAATGATAATTATATAACAGAGGGAAAGTACAAGGAGTAAATTCATGTTGATTTCATCAAACCTAAGCTTTAAACGTCATACATGTACAGTCTGAGCTCTATTAACCTTAAAGTGACACAGTTACGTTTTTCATAACCTGTGACTGTTATTTAAAAAAGACCTAAAACTCATATAGTAACCAGAATCAGTTACTACCACAAAATCACTCCAGTTTTGATGCATTCTTTCTTCTGTACAGGAATTTTCCTACATATATGACAATTTTCTCCAGGTAGGGTGATTATTCAACTTTACAACCATGCAATAAAATTCTATGAGCATCGATGAAAATCCAATGCACAAGGCCTCTCAAGTTACCTACTGTTATGCAACAAAATTGATTAAAAATCATTTTGTAGACTCCAACATGATAATTAGTGAACGACTGCTAATTGGATCTTGATGAACATGTATTTATCCTTAATAATAAGTATTCAGACATAAATAAACACTGCACATTTGGCAACTATTTCAATTCATTAGCAAATGATCTTGGTAATTAATTTAGGTTATAAATGATTACTAGGGAAAAGTAACTGCTACTCTAAACCAAAGCAGTTATAAAACTTGTAACTGTTTAAGGTTAGAGCTCTGACTGATGTACATGTGTATATATAATATACGATAGTCAAAAAAAATACACGTCTACGAACAGCGAGATGATTTTTGATATGCGCCGTCCTCTGACGTGCATAAGCGTTTGAATTTTTTATTTGTGGACTTTCCGCAGATATTCTCTGCGCTAGACATGAACAGTTCATTTAAACCGAATCTGATGCACTGAATTTGTACAAGTGTACAACTTACCTAAAGTGAAGGATAATCATTTGTTATCCATTTCACACTGTAATTTTAATCCAAAAAATATTTTGATATGAAATACGTTAGTTTAAATCTAGGTACTATGCATTGTTTGAACGGCAAAACACAGGTATCAGTGCAGTGACGTCATACAAGAAACGTATACCAGGGCTGTCTTTTGGCTGTTTTTGGGGCCGTTATTCGGCCCCAGTCCCCCACCTGAAAAGTATCTTTTTTTCCCCCACCTCGGTGTCAAAATTCCCCCCTTGAAAAAATAAATAAATAAAAAAAAAAAAATAAACTGAAAGACAGAAGGCTAGAATTTTAAGAGAACTAAGTGTTTATTGTGCTTGTGTTGAAGAAAGTAGAACAAAGTAAATGACATAACTGTCATTGGTACTTTTTGAACATAGTCTAACTCTTACAGCTAGTCAACATACATATTTTTCAAGTCTGTTTTGAACCCATTTATTGTTAAATGTATATTGGTTGGCATAAACAACAATAAAATTGTGTTATTGTATGCTTAAGTCCTTGCTTTATTTGTCTATTTAGTGTTATATATCTATTTAATCAGCATGATTTCATTTTATATTGATGATATCATAATGTGTTATGGATGTTTGAACTTTCATGCAAAATTCCCCCTTTTACTGAAATTGACGCGAAAATTCCCCCCTCTGAGGGACCCGGACCCATTCCCCCATGGTAGAAAGACAGCCCTGTATACACACAGTCACAGATAAATGTCCGTATGTAAAAAAAGCACCCCAGATGTCAAATAAATGAAACTAACATATACAAGTGACATTAAGGGCTGTCTGCCTGCCCAGGGCAGGTAAAACTTGGCTCCGGGCAAGTAAAGTCTCAAAGGCTCAATCCCGTCGGGCAACTTCAAAACTGATGGATAAAGACTGTAGAATATGACAAAAAAATATTGAATTGAAAGTTTTTTAACGGCTCATCAACACAGTATAGATTATTTAGAGCCGCCCCAGAGAGAGGAGGAGGATAATTAGGAATCCGTGAACCGTGCCCTATTCTTATTTCTATGGTTCTTTAACGTGCTCGGAGGATTGACCGATACACAGGACCACCAGGTTTAAGTCTCATCGCTCTTTGCAGGTTTCCGATATTATTATTTTTGTTACATTGTAAGTATTAGACCAGCCTTTAGAATTCTCATAAAAGTGCTGTGGGAGTTATTCCAGTAAGTGATCTAATACTCTTGAAGACTAACAGTACCATATATCCTTATAAAATAAAAACTTTGGGTCTAAATAATTGGGCAAATAGCAAACTGGCATGGGAAAGAAAACATTATGAAGTTGTTCGTCATTTTTCAGTTGGTATCTAAATTATTAATAAATTATGCAAACCAATTGGCAGTGCAAGATAAATGCTGATGGAAGCTCAGTCACAAACAACATTTGCCTATTCAGATGGCTCCTCATGGTTCACATGTAGTTCCGGTTTGTTCCGCAATGTGAAGTTCCTTACGTTATTTTCTACATTGACAGCAATTTTTTTTTGCCAACTGGGTTATGAACCAGAACTAGATTCACATGCTGCTCAATTTAAGTACAATGCAGGAGGAATTCTGTGCACCTAAGGTCATAAAAAGATTCTAGGACTTGTTAAGAACATTTTCCTTTTAGTTTTGTGTTAAAATACCACTGCATAGTAAAATATACTGGTTTAGACAAAATTCATTTACATTTAAGTGTCAGAATTTGTTTCTAAACATAAAATAAACACCACAAGTATGTTTTAGGACATTGAAAAAAATTCTGCACACCTTAGTACTCAAAAATCATCAATTTTATTTTCTTTCATTTTATTTCTAAGAAGCTGTTTATACCAATTGAACATTTAACCTCTGGGTTTCTTCTAAGGTAGGATATCAACATTTTTGATATCCTACCTTAGAAGAAACCCAGAGGTTCATGTGAGGCTAAACCCCGTTATATATTAACATCTCATAGGTTTATTCATGTAATTGTATGATGTAAATTGTAGATACAAGTAAAATATGTTTAAACTAAACCGGTTAACCCCTTATTCCGAATCTACTGTGCTATCCACTGGGTTAGTGCCTGTTGACAAAGACATTTCTATACTGCGTAATTTGCAGAAACAATCTCAATTCGCATATTTGTAGAACATTCTTTGTCCCAAAAATGTCTTACAATTTGCTGTGATAGTCAACAGATGAATTATTCATTCTTAACTAGTCTTTTGGAGTATTCAAAAAAACTTTTAACAACCATCATCCTGCAACCTAACATGCAACTTTACATGTTTATGTTTTCCTTTTTAGACTAATTTTAGATGACATTATTGAGTCCAATGCATGGCAGGAAAATCTTTTCTCTCCCGTCTGGGAGGGAACAAAGGTAAATACAAGGTGAACAAGAACGCAATTAACTCTACTGCTCCAGCCAAGAAAAGTCATATGGAAGGCAAATACCAACAGACATCAGGTAGAGCAGGTTTGTATAATGTAGTGTTCTGACTGTTCAGTTTAGAAAGAAGAGAATAGCGATGTAAAAATATCTGAATATATTTAAGATCCAATGTTTTTTTTTTTGTAAGGTCAAACATAAAATATGCATATTTGCTGTTTTCAGTTGCCAAGCTAAACATTTTATATATAAAAATAGAAAATGTATTTTAAACAAAATTATTTTGTGTCATCCAGAATTACACTGCCTTTCGTTTTAGAAGATAGGGCTGGCATCCTCACATACAAATACGTTGCTCCATATCTGGAAAAAAGAAAATATTCACGACTCTTCTTCTGTCAGTGCACTATTTTTCATTGTCGCTACGTAAAACCTTGTGGTTTTCATGTTGTGGTTTTCATGAAACTGTATTGAAATGTTTTAAACATATTTCTTAATTTTGGTTGAAGGGAATGAACCACCCACCAAGAAACGTAAAACAGAAGATGATGAAGGAGAAGGTGACATTGAAGAGGCACTGTGGGATGATAGTATGGAGTTTACACAGGCAGACCTTGATGATATAGAAGTACAAGCTTCACAGGTACATCCTAAAGAATATGGCTATGCTTTTTTTATTTGGATCTTTATAAGTGCAACTAGAACCAATTTCAAAGGCGCACCATCACTAATCCATCTTTATAAGTGAAACTAGAACCGATTTCAAAGGCGCACCGTCACATATCCCCACGCATATGTATGTAATTCTGTATGTGAACTTTGGACCCCAACTCAGTCCCACCGGTATAAACCCTGATGCAAAATCTACTATGTATAAATACCAACATCATATAACATTTAATTTGAAAAAGAAAAAGAAATCATTTAAGACATAATTAAAAAACAACATATTTAATACCCACCCCACACCCCTGGGCAGACGTCTGTGTTGAAATAAAATTGATAAAATATATGGAAAAATTAAAGCGTGAATGAATATTAGTGTATTTGACCTTTTGATGCCCGCCCCTTCCCACGGATGATGTAGCAGGTAAAAAAAATGTATTTAGTGCAATTCAATCACCTTAAAGTTTATGACGTTATTTTTGTAAAAATCAAATTTCTCTCCCCCACCCCACCCCGCAACCCCTGGGAAGATGATGAAATTGATATGTTATTTATCTTTAATAGACAAGTATATATACCAAGTTATGCTCAACAATATGGAAAAATGAAGGTGTGGAGCTGAAAATAATGTTGCGCTTGCTCACCATTATTATGTGGGTAAGCCACACACTATGTTTGGTTGAATTCCGTTCTGTGGTTTAGGAGGATATATGGTAACGGATGGTCAGACATCACCACGGATGGTACCTTAAGTGTTTCTTCCTATGTTTAAGATCAAAGGAATGACCATTTATATACAAACAATAGGCTTAAGTGGTTACAGAATAAATTGTATTGAATTTCCTTGCATTAAGCCACACCTCCTACCACCTAACGTGTGCTCGAACGGACGGACAATTGGAGGCATTATTAAAGAATATCCCTACATCTTTTTTTCAAAAAGCGTGAGGATAATTAGTAAGTTTGAAAATAACTTATTAGTGACATTTCTTGTTTGTTTATGTTGCCTATAAAACTTGTTTCATGTATAAAACTGGTTTCATGTATAAAACTTGTTTCGTGTTATTTTCTTCTTTTCTGTGTTTAGCTCCCTTGGTTTGACAGCTTGAACCTTCAGAATGTAAAACGTGAACAATCTCAAAAGAGGTCATACACACTAGAACACAAGATTTCTGTGTACATATATTTGATTTATTTCCTATAAATGTATTTCTTTTGCAGGCATATACTGAACCAAGTAATCTGGTGAAGCCTGAAATACCCGTCTCCCTTCCCCAACCCTCCACCTCCACGAGTCATATGACCGTCCAAGGCCGTGACAGCACTGGGACGTTCCTGAAGCCACAACTGTCGCGGACATCATCCTCAAGCACGTCGAGCCTGAATGGTGGTCACCACCCTAACACTGGTCACAACTTGTCGAGTCACTCTAATACGAGTCACAACAGTTCAAGCAACTCCAGCCATTCCCATCATACAGCGAATTCCTCCTATCCATCTTCTCTCAGTGGGTATGGGAGTACAAGTTCCTCCAGTCTCAAATCAGGTTGGTATGTAAAGGATCTTCATAATAGTCTATTTGGGCCATATTTACTGAACAAGTTTTATTTACTGAATGAGTTTATAAAATCAAAATTAAATAGAAACTATAACTAAATTAGTAAGTGGCCATCACATATCTCCATATGTTCGTCACACAGGTCAATCTACATATATTGTGAACAAATATATGTTCACCCCTTTGATCCTTTATCCAAATCTACGGGTAACACAGTTTGTATTGATTGTTCTTTGATACTCAGAACACAAATAGTACTATTTATTATATATCATTTTGTATACGTAATTTTTTTTGGCTGAAAAGCAGTCACGTGAAAGACATTACCGGTAGTATAAACTACTGACATAAAATCATGTTCAAACGTGTCCAATCCGGTTTAAACCAGACTTGCGAGTCAATAGTTCTCTTTCTGGTGAATAGTTCTCTTGCCGAGTCAATAGTATATTCCAGATTATTCAACCGCTTTGTTATCAATGTCGATTATTTACCATAAGCGCTCAATGACATAATAAAAAACAATGATTAAAAATAAATGGTCTTACTTTTTTTCTCTATGATTCAATATAATGAAATAACTATCTACTTCTGTTTCTGTCAACGGTTAAAACTATTCATCATCGTGAATGACTATTGACCCTCAGCAGTGAACTATTGACCTCGACTGCATCTCGGTCAATGGTTCACTGCTTTGGGTCAATAGTCATTCCCTTGGATGAATCATTGAGCTCAACAGTAGTAGATAGTTAGTATGCTATTATAATTACGTATGTATGACACTGTAAATGAATAAGTTATATTAGGGGTATTTGAACTTTTGACCACTCCTGGCCCTACGGGTGATGTAGGATGGAAAAAAATCACAAATGTAATCCCATCGTCATAACATTTTGTTTGAGACATAATTTTAAAAAAAATGACTCCATATAAGTCAACATATATCATGGACAGTTCATGGTCACGATATTCCATAGTCTAGGAGTCAAAAAATGTGTAAACAAATATTTGCATGTACAATACCAGGTTCATCTGTAGAGATGGTGTGTGGCCAGAAACTGTCTGGTTCTCTGTCTAGAGGTATAAGTTCCGACTCCCTGGATTTGACTGGTATCCTGGGTAGAAATCAGACGATGAACCAGTCTACCAGGGAAGAGGTCAGCAAGTACAAACAAGAGTGTTCCAGTCTCAAGCTGCAGGTACTCGCATCTACATGTATATGTACAATTAACAATAATTAAACAATCACGGAAAATTCTTTGGTAAAAGTAAACTAAATAGAGAATATTATGTCAATGCCTTTTACTATCAAGTTTATTAGGTGAGGCTTAGAAAACGAAGAATGGCGAGGCTCTGCAAAAGTTCATGTAGATTATCGACATTTTTTGTATGAATTACTATTATTACCTATTTCTCAGAATGTTACGCTTATCGAGGACGCCGCCATGTTGTTGTTTTTTGTTTGCTTTATGACGTCGCGCAACGTCAGATAACATTACGTACAATAAACGCCGAGGGCTCAGTTGGTCAGTGCCTAATAAAGCAAAATTTAATAGGTCACCCCTTTTTAGGCAGAAAATTGCATATCTGCATGATAAAAGTGTTTAATTAGCTAGGGTAAATAGAGAAGTTATGAAAAAGCTTGAACAATATTTAAACATGCATGCACATTTTTTGAATAGGAACTGTATTTGTTTTAAGAACATGAAGGTAAAATCAGTTTTCAGGTCAACCTTTTTAATACTAGACAATAGCAGAAGTTTGTTACGATTCTTTCAGATGAGATTGTACAAATTAGACAATGCTATAAATATAAAATATATTGTTATAGGAATTCTGTCAACAAAGACATTTTATGTTAGCAAATTTTCTGTCAAACTTTAGCCTTATTTAAATCACTTTCACATATAGTTGGAGAAGATGAAGGAGGAGATGTGTGTCAAGGACGGCGAGAATAAACTGCTGAGAGACAACCTCTCCAAGAAAGACTCGGAGCTAGGAACGTTGAAGATGGAAAAGATCAGCCAGATAAACCAGCAAAACAAACAACAGAACGACAGGGAGAAATCATTGAAGGTATGTCTGCCTTCATAAACAGAGTTCTGAGAATCTTATTTTTGTCATTACTTAAATCTCTGGTGTATACAAGATATAAATGATGGTGTATACTAGTCAAAATTCCTTTAACCACCTAAGGATAAGTCAATAATATTCTCGTTGTTCAAGTACCCCAAAAATGCATTCCGGTTGCGCTCCGTTTGCATTTCATTTTTATAAATGCAATTTTTTGAAATGCATATTATTTGCGATCTTGAATGTATTCAGCGTTTATAAATGAAACTATGCGTTCATTTAAATGCACGGAACGAACACGACAGAATGTGTGCGTTTAAATGCACAATCGAAGAAAATGCATTTGCATTCGTTATGTTATCGCAACATCTCTCATGATTAAATTACGCATGATATCCAATCATACAGTTTTTATCACGTGACGGCGACTAATGTTTTTGTGATCATATTGAAGAATGGGTCCTTTTGTTGACATTTGGTGGTGCACATAATGATTATTCTGTTTTCTTTCGGGTTTATGTTAGTTTCATCAAAAATGTAACATCAGGGTTTCCCCCAGAAAATTTTGAAGGCATGTTGTTCTGACATTACATATACCAAACTGGGCTTGAAAAAAATAGTGCCTATTAATGGCAAAATGGCAAAATAACATACTTTTATGATTTTGGTGCAAAAAGAACAAGAATCACCCTAGAAATTCTATTTTTCTTCTTTTAAATCTGTTATTCATGCAAATTAAGAAATTTTTTAGGCATGTTGCTCTGATGAAGGCATGTTGTTTTTCCTTTCTTTTTTCAGGAAGGCATGTTGCATGCGACATGCCTTATGACCCTGGGGGAAACCCTGTAACATACATGACACTATATAAAAGTGTGCTGGCTGTTTTTATCAACATTATTTTAGTTTTATATTGAAATAATGTAACGTTTTTGCTGCACAATCAATATAATATTTCCCATTTTGAATCAGTAAAAATGAAAGTAAATGTATAATCGTGCTTAAAACACACCATTTATACAGTGTAATTTTTTATATTAAAATACTGAAAAATACACCTCGTTTAAATCGAGACTTTAATTATCAACTCAAACGGATAATACTGGAATTTATCCAAAATAGTTTGTTTTCAGCGTTTAACATTTTAAAAAATTAATTCATCTTTCATTTTTTAAAACGCTGAATTCTGAAAACAAACACAATAAACGAAATGCATTTTTAAAATACAGATCGTGCAGTGTTCATCCTGCGTTCATTTTCCGTTCATTCAGCATTCGCTCTGCGTTCATACGTTCTGCATTTATTTGGGGTACTTGAACGCAACTGGGTCTATAGACTAGTCACAATTCCTTTTAAAGTACCCACCTTAAGATAAGTCAGTAATATTCTCGTTTTGTGTATTTCTTGATAAACTGTTTTATTTCCGGATAATTAAGTATCACAAAATGAATCATCTGCTCTGATCGCATGAACACATTTAAAGCTTTCAAGTCACTGTTTCATAAACACAAATTATGATAATTATACAACTGGGTACTTTAGAATTTTTTTTAAATATAGGTCTCATTTTGTTTTATATGGCCTTCTCAATTTTCAGTTGTATTACGATATATTCAATAGTTCCAAATTATGAAGAAAGAGTGCATATGTATGTTTATGTATTTGACAGACTGATCTGTCAAAGTTACAGACCCAGCTTCAGTTTAAGGAGCAAGAGGAGCGAGAGCTGGGCAACAGATGCAGGGAACTTGAGACGCAGCTGAAGAACTTACAGACAGTGTCACAGGTGTGCATATTTATACAGCCAGTGAATCACAGATGTTGTGTATAACGCATAAGAGTTGGAAGCATTACTTCCTTGGCCAACAATGAGGGCTGGCTTGGCGCAGTCCGTAGCACGGCGGATTTGTAACCGGAGGCCCCGGGTTCAATCCTCCGTGGTGCCACTGAGTTTCGTCAGTGTGTTCTTGGGCAAGACACTTTCCCTTAGCCTCGTCCGTCGGATGGGGACGTAAACCGGGCGTTAACGAATCATAGGGATCTATTTGACAATAAGAGTTGGGCACGGTTCCCGGATTCCTATGTATCCTTCCCCTCTCACTGGGGCGGCTCTAAATAACCTATACTGTGTTGATGAGCCGTTAAAAACAGCATTCAGTTCAGTTCTTGGCCAACATATGGCTTATGTTAAAGGTCAATAAAAAGAATCAATTCCATGACGCGCCATCGCAAATCACCACACATAGGTCAATAGGTCGCATTTGATAAACAAGTATATGTTCACCCCTTTGAACCCCGTATCCAAATCCGGAGGTAACACTGTTTAATGTTTATTGTACTTTGATATTCAGAATACAAATAGTACGTTATTCAGTATGTACGACACTGTAAATTAATAAATTATATAAATTATATTGAATGTATTATGTGTGTATTAGATCTTTTTGACACCACCCTAGAGGCCCACAGGAGTCACTGGAGCAAGATATAAGTGACCTCCTTTTCATTTTAGTTTCCCAATGTATTAACAAGATCCAGAAAGTCTAGCGTGCTCTCATTGGACAACTCTTGTTGCATAGAAGTTATACGTATAAATATTTGTAACTATTTTAAGGCACTGCCACAATCCCAAGCAACAAGTCCCAAACCCCGCAGGGTCCCAGTAGATGAGAGGACACTGATGTCACCAAAAGGTCTGTCTTCGTTTCCCTCGAAAAAATCATTCCTAGCACCCGAGGTGTCCCCAAGGAAACCAGCAAAGCCATCAGAGAAGGGGGACAATGAGGCTTCTACCTCCACAACTGGTAAACCTTTATTGTATTGCTGAAACTGACCCTTTCGGTCTTATAGTTCAATGGCAAAAGATGTTAAATATGTTTGAATGTAAGTATGCATGGATGGGGATTACTGTCTCTTTTAACAATCTTTCAGTCATATCGTGATGGCGTATATTTGTAGCATTGAGCTCAATGCACAGCCTTACAGTGCTACCACTCTGGAATACCATGTCGTAGACACGCGGTATGCTACCATCTTAGACACATCATTTTTACTCCAGGCTGAGCAGTACCCTGCATATGCTGGCCATCAAGCAAGGAAGCTAATAGTACAATTTTTACGAAGTATTTGCAGTGACCCAGCAAGGGAATGAACCCACAACCTTCCACATGCGAGGCCAATGCTTAGAACTGCGTAGAATTTTAAATACCTAACACACTTGTCAGTATAAAAAAATGCTGAAATGATGGATCGTTTAAAATCCAAATTTTTTCCCCATGTGCTCCCGCATTCAATGTGGATGCTGTACCATAAATGGCATCAAGCCACTGCCGCGACCTCGTATTTCTTTGGTTAAGAAGTTGTATAATTCTAGTATTTATTTTGCCTAAATTAATTTTAATAAAGGCCTGTTGGATTGGTTAGTTTGTTTATTGTGTCGCCTACCTAGCATAGCAGACACTTCATCTCACATCAAGGAATGTTGTTACACATGTCCAATAACTCATTTTGGCAGAGTTATGTATGCCCCTTTTTATAAAACTTTAACCTGCAACCTAACCTTGGAAATTAGCACACGACGGAACACCATGGAACACCCTTATAGTATCATTTTGTTGTGTCGCCTGGGTAAGCATGGCAGACACATAGGGTTCAGTTTGATTGCCACTATTCGTTCCTGTGTAAGCATGGCAGTCACATAGGGTTCACTTTGATTGCCACTATTCGTTCACGTGTAAGCATGGCAGCCACATAGGGTTCACTTTGATTGCCACTATTCATTTCTGTGTAAGCATGGCAGGCACATAGGGTTCGCTTTGATTGCCACTATTCGTTCCTGTGTAAGTATGGCGGGCACATAGGGTTCACTTTGACTGCCACTATTCGTTCCTGTGTAAGCATGGCAGGCGCATATGGTTCACTTTGATTGCCACTATTTGTTCCTGTGTAAGCATGGCAGCCACATAGGGTTCACTTTGACTGCCACTAATCGTTTCTGTGTACATAGGGTTCACTTTGATTGCCACTATTTGTTCCTGTGTAAGCATGGCAGGCGCATAGGGTTCACTTTGATTGCCACTATTTGTTCCTGTGTAAGCATGGCAGCCACATAGGGTTCACTTCGATTGCCACTATTTGTTCCTGTGTAAGCATGGCACCCACATAGGGTTCACTTTGATTGCCACTATTCGTTTCTGTGTAAGCATGGCAGCCACATAATATTCACTTTGATTGCCACTATTCGTTCCTGTGTAAGCATGGCAGGCACATAGGGTTCACTTTGATTGCCACTATTCGTTCCTGTGTAAGCATGGCAGGCACATAGGGTTCACTTTGATTGCCACTATTCGTTCCTTTGTAAGCATGGCAGCCACATAGGGTTCACATTGCCACTATATATTCCTATTAAAATTAGTTCGCAATAATCTGCCTTAACCTACATTTTGGACTATTTATTTCTATCAACAGAAATGGTCAACGTTTGGGTTTGGCTGATTTTATAAGATTGTTTTTACCAGTCAGTCTTCAAAATAGATTCCTATTAAAAATAGGTGGCACAGTTAGCCATATCTTGGCCATTTTGTTTCTGTTTCTTAAACCCACCCCTTTGATGGGCACAGCCATCTAGTTTCATTACATACCAGCATCACAGATGAAAATATGCCTATTTTTCAGTTGTGAAGCAAACACTTGAAAGAAGAAAACACGGTTTGGGGTTAAAAACAACCAAAAGACAACAATCTGCTGGTTCTCAACTAGTTGCTAGGTTACTAGATGTCACCCCCAGCGCAACAGGAAGTATAAGTGAGAGAGGCATTGTGGGTCTGCTAAACAGCCCATCCACCAGTACAAGTCTATGCAATCTACAATTTGACAGAGATAAGGATACAAGTCTACTTTCACCTGTCAGAAATCGAAGGTATGCTTTGTTTTTGTATTTTATAGCGCTTTATACTATACAGTCACATGTTGTCAAGATCTTCGTCTTCATATGTTTTGTTAGAAAAGGCATGGATGTTACGTTCTCTGTATAAATGTGCTAAATTTTTGTCATTAGTTTATAAATTTTCATCAATAATTTTTCCAACCTATCATCGTTATGGCTGTTGAACCTGAAAATGGTAAAATATAAACTGTTCTCAAGAACCATGTGCTACTGTTTTACTTTCTAAATCGCAGAATGGAGAATCCATGTTGCTTGGAAACATTTTTTATATACAAATTTGCAAAAATAAAGAGGCATTTGATTTTCGATGCCTCGATTTTCGAATGCCTCTTTATTATATATATTTTTTATATATTATTTGACAGATTATAATTTTTCTTATGGGGAAACTTAATAATTTTACTATAAGCCATAATAAATTAATTGCTAGATCATCCTCACCCGCCCCCGTTTTTTTATGCCACCCGGCAATTTTTATTTATTCAAAACTATTTTTTATTTATAAAAACTTTGACTCGATTTTCCAACAGCTTTCCGAGTTTTACTGCTGTTTCGTTGTACACCTGTCTACTGAAACCTGGAAACGTAATAACCGGTGTTGAGGTATAACATTTCCTCTCAAAACGACACAAAATTGGCAAATTAAATGGGAAAAAATTGTGTTTGTTATCATTAGAGCGGTAATGGGGATGTTGCAATTATGAAAGATTGTAGTTGTGTTAATATTGCGGAGGATATTAGATTGTTACTAGACGTTTATATTTTCTATGTGGAAAATTAGATAATAAAAAAATAATCCCGTTGCAGACGATGTCACTGCATAGCACGTCTTCAGTGATGAAGGCCGTATTAAAACTTAATACAACTACCATGTTTGCAATTTGTGTGTCTTGTAAAAAACTGTTTGTACCAAAGAGAGGTCTTGTCACAAACAGTTAAAGGCTCTGTGATTTAAAAAAGCTACTAGTAGCCTAGTATGACCCAGAGATCTAAGAAGTAGTGGTTTATTACATCTCTGCATGTACTATTTTCTGTTGTATTATTTATACAAGAAATATTTCTTTACATCTGAAAATGTTTAAATTTTTCAATTAATACATGTAATATGTGCCTGAAAGTATAAAACACTATTAAAAATGTGTTTTAAATCTTGGAAGTACCTACTAGTATTTTTTACTATTTTTGCCTTGTGCCGAGGCAATATTCCATTTGTTGTATAAAGTAAAAAAAACATTTCACCTTGAAATAAATTTGGATGATAAACTAGCAGTTAATTTATTATGGCCATATTTAATCATGCTTGCGGTATGGGAGTGCTATAAAGCCATGATATATAAATCCATCATATTGCACTAGTGTAACAAATATGCAAATGAAGGCTGTGTACAGAAAGTAACACTTACATTGCCTATTAAAGTGATTTCCACAACCGTTTAAAATGCCGGATTACGTAAACCGACTCGGTAGTTCCATTGTTCCGTGTCATACCGTGAAGACCAGTCAGCATACAAATGTACGACTACATATATATTGCTACATATATATTGCTACACTAATAAATACACTAATAAATATTCCTTATTAAGCAGGCCACGAAAATTCCACACGTTCGCTCGTATTGACGAGTGAAATTTGAATCGGGATGAGTGAAACCCATGAATCTTTCGTCCAAGAGGACGAGTAACATTTCAGTAGAAAAAAACAACAAAGAAAATAGTTCTTACAAAGTTTATTAAGTGATTAAATGCAGTAAATAGTCAGTTGCAACTCTGTTTATTCAGCGATATATTGCAATTTAAGTCAACCGGATATTGGGAAATCTCCCGTTCTAATTTCACGGACCGCGAACGTTACGGTATTTGATGTTATACAAATAACACTTTTATGGGGGAAATCTTTAAGGTCAGCTTTTAGGTGACTGGGGCCAGGGCCTTAAGGAAGGGGAATTGCAAAAGTATGCTATTTTCCTTTATTGGAGTTTAACATTTTTTAATAAAAATGATTTTTTTTTTTAAGAGGGGAATTTTTCACAGGAAAAGGGGGAAAATATATACCATGACAGAGTAACTGTAATGGCCATGATCAGACTGTAGTGAACTATAGAATATGAATATAGTCATCTATAATACTGGTCAAAGTTTCATAATTTTCATTGATTTATATAAAGAAAAAAATAACACTATTTGATGTTTCCCTTTGTTTTATTTATATATAATAGTGTTAAAAGATGTATCTGATCTGACTACGTTGACTTATGAACTTTTACAATCAGAGCAGGACGAGTAAACCTCCTATAAGGACGAGTAACATGTCAGTGCCACTCGGACAAGTATACAGTAAAATATATTTTGTCCCCTGCTTTATGATGCTTTTTTGGAGTTATGTGATAAATAGAATCTCACATTCATGTCTGTATAATATTAAATTTATTAAACTTGTTTGTCAAATTAAATGGGGTATCCGTGGTTAGAGTCTTTGACTTAAAATCACTTGCCCCTCACAGCTGTTGGGTCGATCGTGTTGTAGCGCCGTAAAACCCCAATTCAATTCAATGGTTCGATCCCTCATGGGCCTAGGAATCTTTTTGTGAGGAAGCTATCTAGCTGGCTTGCAGAACGTCGGTGGTTCTACCCAGGTGCCAGCCCTTGCACGAAAAATTGCCCGTAGGGGCACCTGACGTCTTCCTCCACCAATGGAAGGTGGAAAGTTGCCATATGAACTTAGCCGTTGGTGCGACTATAAAATCAAATTCAATTCCAATTCTCTGGTCAAATTGATATGATCCTCGGCACAGCATCGCATCCTATGATTTTATCCAACTTGTTTAATAAATTCAATATAAAACAGGCATTCATGTAGGATCCTCTATATTTGTGTTACATCTATTAGATTTTCAAATATTTGCAGGCTGTCAGATTTTAGGACACTTATAAATGAACAAGATAGACAAGAAACAATAAGCCTGGTGTCAACAGACCACTTCAATATGGCTATACATGGCCTAACAAACCTGTTGAGGAGTAACCATCACACAGATATGTCAGTGTTGCATAACAGAGCGCCACCTGGTGGTGTTCATGAACAAACCCAAGGAACTCGATCTGATTTGGGAGGAAGTGAAAAAGAACTTTCATCAGCAAATATGGGAAAGTCCAATTTAGACAACGCAGTTTTAATTTTACCACTTTTGGATGATTATTTAAAACGTTATATTGAAATGTTAGACACAGCCCTGGAAAGTTCAAACATTTCCTCAGGAACAAACAGTTCAAGTTCGGCATCTCCAGGAAGTTACGAGACTTCTCTTGAATCTCCAACAGGCTCTCTGGGGCTGCTGCTGAAAAGCACGGCAAATTATGCAAATGATTTGGAAAATTTGGCTTTAGCATCGCTACAGACATTGCACGTGCTAGTGTCGTGTGAGGGCGTGAGGAGAGTTCTGCTGCACTGTGATAATGATGTTGCAGAAATGACCACTCCTTCGAACAATACGGTAAGGGTAAGATACATTAGGTCTGCTATATAGTTTAGCTACAATGACTGAAGTAATGAGTGCAAGCTGGGTTGAGTGAAATTTTAAGTTCAGAAACTTCTCATTTGACATATTCCTAATAGTCGAAATGGCTACCAATGAGTTGTATTAGGAAATATATATTCCCTGCCAGAGGTCAACAAAAAAATCAGATTTTGAATGAATTTGCCAACATGCTAATTCTTGAACAAATCTTTGTAGATGACATTGAATATTAGACATTTGTACTACAAGTTAACACCCTTGTACAGAATAGAGATAGATTGTTTCTGCCTGTGTGCACTTTTAAATGATTTACTCATGTCAAACCATTTTAGCCTTCTCTAGGTTCTTTTGTTTGAATTGAAATCCTGGATATTTCAGTGTGATTTATCCAAGTCATACCAGTAGGTTCTTATGTTTGAATTGAAATCCTGGATATTTCAGTGTGATTTATCCAAGTCATACCAGTAGGTTCTTATGTTCAAGTTTTATAAATGTCAAACACTCTCTAGATTCTTATGTTGGAATTTTACCCAGGTTAAATCAGTAGTCTTAAGAGCATTCTCTAGGCTGTCATGATGAAATTCAAGCATCAGGTATGTACCAGTGGTTGAATCTCAAATATACTGGAAAAAAAAGTTCAGCACGACTTTTTAGGGACATATATAGAACATATGAACACTGATATAATTGTTTGAAGCTATGAGAAATGCCAGGTAAGGATTTGATTTTCAAAAGATAATGTTTTATTTTATTATTTTCTAAGTGAAGTATCAGAATTACCTCACATATATTAAAAACAACTTATTTCATTATACAAACGTTTAGATTGATCAAATTTAATATTTGGCATTGACAAGAATTGCCCATTCTGTTATTGTTTAAAAGACGCAAAAATGGGTTCACAAAAGATTGTTATTCTAAAACAAAAACATACCAAATTTCGTAATTTTAAAATTATCTCCCTTTTCATTGAAATGAGAACGATTTTCGATAACCTACAAAAATATGTTTCCAACAGTTTGCTTTATTTTTATTGCCCAATTTGTTTACAAATGACTTTGTAGCATTACTAATGGTCATATCTATGTCACTTTATCATTGACCCCCACCCCCTCCCCACCACCAACATAACGGCTTTGTATCTGGTCTATGCCATGGAAATGACTTGCATTTTATGTGCTAGATTTACTTTGCTCTGAATATAAACAGCTTTCCCTCACCAACAGGCATCCAGCAGTGAGATGGAGGTTGTGAATAGAGAGAATCTAACAAAGGTCATTCATCTACCACTGAAGTCCATACTCAAGCAGCATGTACTGAGAAAGGTGATTCGCTTATCAAATCCAGGGTCAAAGGTCAGTAAATGCAAATATTTTTTGGTTTCACCAAGTCCATGATTAGGAAAAGAATGTGTATGTTTCTGCTAACGTCTTTAAACAAAAAAGGTAAAGAAAGTAAGCTTTGCTCACCCCTCTGATCAATAGTTATCACCAGAATGACTAGAGATTAACAGAATGACACCAAATTACCAAAGGTTTAAACCCTGTTGTAACAGTTGTGCAGACATTCCATGTTCATCTATGTAATAGACATTCATTCAAGGTACCTCTATGTACTCTTTCCAGGTATAGCAATATATAAGACATTTATTCCAAGTTCATCCATAGACGCTTTCCAGGTTTATCTATATAATAGACATTCATTCCAGGCTCCTCTATACAGAGCTCTAGATAAGCTGCGTATTTGCGTAATTTACTCAAATAAATGAGCCAAAAAACGCAAAAGAATTCTTTCTATGCGTACTAAAAACGTAAAAAAAATCCCATCTTCTGAATTAAATGATTTGTTTGATTGTTGAATTGTTCTGTGCCGTACTCGTCACACGTTTGTAGAATATGTTCCTAGTACTGTATGATGCAAGACTCAATTAGAACATATTGAGAACGATTCTACGTTTGACTAAACGAACATTTCATAGACGGGTTTTGGGTTACGTTTACTTTATAAAACGTGTTGAGGTATCGTTAATAGGTACTTTAATCCAGTCTGCGTATTGATATCCTGTCAAATTTTCCCGTAAAATACGAAAAGATGCCAGGTAAAATCGTTCGCGGAAGGAAAAAATACATAAACATCGTTCCAAACGTAAATAAAATCATCAGTTATATTTCCGTTAAAGCAGTTGAAATTCCCATGGTTGAGACTAACGGCGATGATATATTGTAAAATTTACAATAACTATCAGTAGCTGAAGAAAAAAAAAGCAAATATAAAGAAACGAAGGGTATAAATATTGATAGAAAAATTTGACTGAGTTAAAAAAAAATATATAAAAAAATGATGGGTAAAAAACCCAAATAGCAAAAACCTTATCTAGAGCTCTGTCTATATAATAGACATTTATTCCAGGCTCATCTTTATAGTAGACATTCATTCCAGGTTCATCTATATTTAGACACTCATTCCAGGCTCATCTATATACGACACTCATTGCAGGCTCATCTATGTAACAGTCAGATTGTACAGACTTGTCTGAAGACATTGGGGGTACTGGCAGTTCATGCGGAAAATCACCACATTGGAAGGTTGGTGGCTGTTTGTCCTTGTCCTTGTAGACGAGTAAAAGACTTAGGCTTCCCTGTCATGGCTGACAGAAAGCTCACTTTGTGGACCATTTATCTACATTTTCAGTCATGCCAGAAATACCTTGCAGTTGCTTTGTGATTGGTTCTGTTATACAAGTTCAACTTTTCATCAATGCAACTTACATTTTGCCAGTCATATCTTTGATAGAAATTAAATAAGAAATGTCCGCTTGTTGTTGATCCCAGTGTTGAGTGAGATGAATGTGTGCTTATTTTAAACCACATTTTAACACACTAATAAATTAAATGTTGTTCTAAATTTTTTCTTTTCTAGTTTAACGGCCTCGGTAGCGCAGTGGATAAGGCCTTGTCTTTACAGCTACAGGCCTCTGTCCAACGTGGGTTGTCTCATTTATACAGTCAATTCTGTATTAAGAGAACACTGAATGAAAAAGCAAAATTGATCTTTTGATAGAGGCGGTCTCTAATTGTAAAAGAGGAGTGCGTGGTCCAGTGGTAGAGCGCCCGAACTCCAGATCGAGAGGTCGTGGTTCGATCCTCGCCGCGGCCACGTTATTTATCCTTGAGAAAGATATTAATCCATATTGCTTAGTACTGGTTCTACCCAGGAAGCCATCGAGAGTGATTAATCTAAGTTGCAATAACTTGTTTCGCAATCGATGTAAAATAAATATGTTTAAACTAATAGTAGAAGAGCAATTTAATTTAAAACAATATTATGTGGAATCTCTTAAAGGAAGACGTCTCTTAACCCTTAATCCGCTAAGCAGGACTATAATAGCCTTTGCGTCTGTTGTAAACCCAAATCAACCTGATCAGGGTTTACAATGTCCCGCTGCTGACCAGTCATTTCCCCCAAAACACCCTTTGTCACAAATGGAATGTTCTTAATTCAAAGAAAGAACAGCCCTTTATATATATGTAGGAGATTAAGGGTAAATAGAGGTCGTCTCTGGGCAGGTTAGACTGGTATGGTTAATGGTACAGTTAGTTCCGTGCTGTTGGGGTTTATGCAATTTGCAAGTTGTCTAAAACGCTCTATAAACACAATGTAACACAAAATTATTTTTTTTGTTTTCCAATCCCAAACATAACTTTTTAAATGCAAAAACAGATGTTGTGTGAGACTTACTAAGATCTCATTAAAAGTTGTGTACTGTATAACTGTTGAATTCCCTTTAAATTGTGAAGATTTTCCCATTTTTAAACTTACTTGGACATTTTCTGTTACTGTTTTATGTTGTTGGTATTATAACATGGCATTTTTTCGTTCTCTAGTGTGATGTGTGTATTATCAGACGAGAGTCTACAGAACTGTATAGAATGTGAGACTGAGCCCAAGGTGGTTCTACGTGCCATGATCTTGTTCAAGGTACTCGTCAAGAGTAACTTGGTCGTGTCCTCGTTGTGTACCAATACCACAGGTGAGCTATCAGTGTTTTTTTGCTGTACACATCTGACATGTGGGTGATTTGGTTGCAATTTTATTCTGAATCTATATCACAAGTAAACTGTAGATTTTTTAAATTCCAAGGTCTCTTTCTGTGTCGCCTGTAGAGCATGGCAGACACTTAGGGATCACTTTGTCCATCGTCTATCGTCATCGAATCCGTTGTCATCTGTTACAACATTTAACATGCAACCTTACATTGGCCATAACTGAAGAAGTATTTGACCTAATAGTATGTTCATGAAATGAGACACACATCTTCATCTTATTTCTAACCTTATTTGTCTGACCTTATTTGACATATATATGCTGCACACCAAAAGAAACGTACCTCTTTTATAAAAGAAACAGCTTCAAATGCCAAAAAGATTAGGTTATGGCTTTAATTGGCAACTGTATGCAAAATGTGTACATTCAAAATGGTGGTGTGTTTCTTTTCGCATTCAGTATAAATGTCAAACATGGTTTATAGATGTTAGAATTGGTCTGCCACTGATCTTTGCTTGCATACGCATAGGCTTTAGTTTAGCAAGTTTACCATGATGTCTCTGTTTACTCTCCAGGTTGTGTTTTGATGTCTGTTTATGGTATATGTTTGACGGGAAAAGGTCTGGGCAGTGTGCAAGAAAAAATAAAACTGAATATTTATCAACTGGTAAGATAGAAATTTGGTTATTGTGGTGAAGTTTTGTCTTTTTCTGCATATAAATAAAAATTCAAATACGATTTTTGTTTCCTATACAATAAATTTTGTGATTTCAAGGTATTTGAATTTATCAAAGTTTAAAAATAACTTCATCCATCAGTATACTAGTGACAGTATTTGTCTTATGTCCAACCACAAATGTGTAGTGGGTGGGGAGATGTTTAACAGAAATGTTATTGTAGTTATTATTATCATTCCATTTTCAGATAATTGAGAGTATATACTACATTGCCAGCTGTCATAAGGTGGCATGACCATATTGCTCGAGTCAGATTGTCAGTGCAGTATCGAGGTAGGGGTTGTCTCACTGTGAATCTCTTTGGTCTCTCTTTTCATTCTTTCTCTCTATTCATTTTTTGGGGTGACTTTGGCAAATAGATTGGTCCATATGGTCAACCAAATGACATCCATAAAAAAAAGTCAACAAAAAAACTTTGCTTCTGTCTCTGAGGACGATTTCTCCTCGAGGACGATTTAACCATGCTATTAGCAAATAAGTATGCTGCTAGAACACAGTGATGTGTAAAGAGGCGTGTTTCATCCTTCCTAGACTTGCTAGTACACAGTGATGTGTAAAGAGGCGTGTTTCATCCTTCCTAGACTTGCTAGTACACAGTGATGTGTAAAGAGGCGTGTTCATCCTTCCTAGACTTGCTAGTACACAGTGATGTGTAAAGAGGCGTGTTTCATCCTTCCTAGACTTGCTAGTACACAGTGATGTGTAAAGAGGCATGTTTCATCCTTCCTAGACTTGCTAGTACACAGTGATGTGTAAAGAGGCGTGTTTCATCCTTCCTAGACTTTCTATCGCCAGAAACAAATGCTTTTAGCAGTTAACAGTCAACTTCTTGGTAACAGTAAAGAAGACTAAAAACTACATTTCTTTTAAGACAAGACTGAGGGCTGGCGTGGCGCAGTCGGTAGCGCGGCGGGTTTGTAACGGAGGCCCCGGGTTCAATCCTCCGTGGTGCCACTGAGTTCCATCGGTGTGTTCTTGGGCAACACACTTTCCCTTAGCCCCGTCCGTCGGATGGTGACGTAAACCGGGCGGTCCCGTGTATCGGTCTATCCTCCGAGCACGTTAAAGTACCATAGGAATCTATTCGATAATAAGAGTATGGCAGGTTCCCGGATTCCTATGTATCCTTCCCGCTCTATCTGGGGCGGCTCTAAATAACCTATACTGTGTTGAAGAGCCGTTAAACAACATTCAATTCAATTAAGAACAAGACTAGAAACAAACCGTTTTCTTTGGCCCGAGAAGATTTGAGTATGATAAAATGAATATCACATGCATGAGGGGGTGGCAGTAAGAATGTTCACCCTTCAGAAATTTGATTATTGCCCTCACAAATATTGCTTTAATACAAATTTATATTTAATAATTTAAAAGCTCACTTATACCTTACTTTTATAGAATCTTCCAGATTTTGAACAAACCTCCCTTAAAAATTCTTAAATCTCCCAGATTACATGTATTATTAATCACCATATTGAATTATGAACATTATTTTTATATTAAACTACATGTATATATTATTTCTTAATATTTAATCAGCAAATCACGTTTGATAAATGTTAAAACATTCAACTTTATAGCTTTTATTTAGGTTGTGAAAAGTATTGTATGCCTGCTTCATTCAGTTATGAAGTTATATATACAAGAACAAAAATCAATAGACACCTCCAGTCAGCTCAACATGGCCTCAAATGACAAATGTCCAGAAAAGGGATATAAAACAAGACACAGTCTGGACCAGAACAATATACTGAGACACATTCTGGAGATTCTTCAGGCTGGTTTACGGTTATTACACTAATGTCGCAGCATGACTCATTCATTTATGAACAGACATGTAGCAGTCCAGCATCAGTATGTAAAGCTCATCTGTGGATTGACCCACATTTTTAAAAATGTGCCAATGGAGAATAACGAAAGTGAAAGTAAGTTGTGATCTAACATCCCGATACGGGGCCGTCTTTCTGTATTGGTGGAATGGGCCGGGCCGTGAGAGGGGGAATTTTGCGTCGATTTTAAGGAAAGGGGATTTTTTTGCTACAAAATGTGCATCAATTATATATCCGTTTTTTTTTTATTTAAGTGGCACCAAGAATGTACCATCCAATTACAAGAAGTATGCTGTTTTCCTGTAATAACATTTTCTAATATTATTATTATTATTATTTTTTTTTTTAAGGTATTTTTCACAGAAAAGGGGAAAAATATATACATTTAGGAGAGGGGAATGGGGCCGAATTTCGGCCCCAAAAACGGTCAACGACGGCCCTGCCGATACATGAAGAATATTGCTTTACTAATTTCGTATCGCAGCTGTATCAACTTGAAGATCAGTGTCAGCCATAGAGCTTTAGCTTGAGGGTTGATATGGGGTGTGATATGGGGTTTTGTAAAGCTGCAATATTCAGTGTTCGAAATGGGCGCGTGCAGTAAAGGTGTGATAAAGAGATGCGTGCAGTAAATTTGCAATAAAGGGCAATTTTTTGTACTTCCAGTAAGTGTGTATCATCAATATCAGCCGAAAGCTTTATCTTTTTGTGCCTTTTTTTCTTATATAAATGTATGAGTTTCGTTTTGATTGATTTATTCAT